>JAAMXP010002381.1:0-29465 GCA_019693395.1 Ettlia oleoabundans | reverse complement strand
CCCCCACCCACCACCGCCACCACACACACACAGCAAGCCAACCACCCAGCTATCTGGCAGCCACCAGGGGCGCCCTGCAGCCACAAACCCACACAGGCGGCCACCCACCGCTCATAAGGGTCCTCAGTGACGGCCGCCTTGTCCAGCAGGTGGGTGTTCTCCATGATCTCACCCA
Organism: Ettlia oleoabundans; assembly: GCA_019693395.1. NCBI lineage: Eukaryota > Viridiplantae > Chlorophyta > Chlorophyceae > Chlamydomonadales > Ettlia > Ettlia oleoabundans. Next base: position 29,290 of record JAAMXP010002381.1, on the reverse strand, counting down.
TGCACTGCGGTACACATACATCAGCCGCAGGTACAGAGAGAGACGAGCAATACATTAATAAGAGGGGCATGGAAGTTTGACAGCAAGTTATGCACATGTCACAACGCTACATGGATAGCGACCACAATGCGCCAATATGCAGCCGTCGGGTTGCTGGTGGTGTTTGCACATCTGGGTACAGAGGGGTGTTGGGCTGGTGGTGGTGGTGGTGTGTGTGTGTAGGGGACCCACCTGAAGCATTGTGAATGGCTGCATTATCCAGACCGGCAGTATCACGAGGCTGGTGATGTCTTTGCCCAGGTAGTCCTTGTAGCTGCTGAATGCCTTGGCACGCTCCTGTGGGCACCAACGGGCATATACACACCGGGGCAGAACATTTGAATGATGCATCAGGCACAAACCCACGCAGTACACTGACATACGCATACCCAAGCACGCCGCAGGCGACGCTGAGATGAGAATAGTCTGCGATAATGCAGGCAGAGGCAGCAAGTTGGGAGGGGAGCGAGGCGGATGGTCTGCTCTGATAAAAGTGCCAGCTGAACCTGCCACCAGAGTAGTGAGCTTATGCCAACAATCGTCCATGCCTGCCACTCTGCTTGAAGGCATATGTATATCATGCATGCTGTGCCGCCAAGTTTGAGGCAAGATGTTTGCCCCTTGAGTATTTAATGGCGGCTAGAAGGCGGGAGGGCGGCGGCAAGGTATGGCGCTCGCACCTCGCTGATAGAGGCCTCCTTGCCCGACTGGGCCTCGCCGGCGGTAGGGTCGATGACGCTGAGGTCTTCGTAGCCCATCACGCTGCACGCAAGCGCGGAAGAGAGTGGCGACAGGTTAGCTGGGCATGCCGCGATGGCTTACCGACCGGTGGGGTATTCACTTGGCTGATATCCTGACTATTAGCTGATCAGTGCAGTAAAGACGGGGTTCGGCCCTCGGCTTTGTCACCGCTTCGCCGTTCAACTGCAGGGACCCCTCAAGGGAGCCGCCCCGCCTTCACCTGTTCACGGTATTAGCCGCAGCATTGTAGATGGACTGGCCGAGGCTCCAAGCTCCTGATAACCAGCCACCGCTCCCATCCTGCTCCATTCTGCCGCTTGGTGCAGAAGCAAGGAGCCTGCGTATGCTCAAACAGCTGAGATTGCAGTCAGGGATATAATTCAGCAGCGAAGACAATCGCATATGTCGTCAAAGCCAACGATTGGCACCCTGCCGACGCTGCCAGGTTGGCGGCGGTCGTGCCCTTCGCGAGCTGAGCTTTTACAGCTTACAGCGCATGCATGTAACAAATCAACCATAAAACATACGTTTCGTCATGATTGCAAAGTCAGCTTGTTCACAGCACCATGGGAGAGGGCCAGTCCGGCGAGAGCAGCCGCCCAAGGTAGCTTGGGCTGCCGGGGAGCAATCTGCCGCTGCCGCCGCTGCTGCCACCGCTGGCGCTGCCACCAGACTGGAGCAACACCAGTTGGCTGCGAAGCTCACAGTTTCCTATCGTAGTATCCCTCCAAAATTGTGTCACCTCTGCACAAGCAGCGCAGCTGGAGTTCGATTTTTTGACACGCAGCTGGTTGTGACAGAGAAGCGATAAAGGAGACAGGCTAAGCAGCGTGACATTAGCCCAGCACTGGCCTTACGTGGCAATAGAGGCACATGATCCATGATGGTTGTGTATCAATACATAGTAGCAGCAACCAGTTTGCCGCTTGTGCTCACCGGTGAGGGTAGCCAATAGGCGACTGTTGTCAGTCTGCAAGGTTTCTACGCTGGCCGTAAGATCCGCTAGCAGCTCCTGCGCCCAGGCAGAATAGGTCTATCTGTGATACCCATAACGATACACGTCCCTCAGACAACCGCCTGCATTGTGACGCATACAAACTCATCCAAGGCGAAGGGTTGGGATTCCCGCCTACCAGCCGCCCTTGCCACTCTTGCACTCACCGTCTTTCGCTGGCGTATGCGTCGCGCGCAGTCCCGGTTGGCGATGCGCCGGCGTTCGCGCTTCTGGCTTTCTGGGGACAGCAGTGCAAGCTCAGCTTCTTCCCAGTCCTGCAGTGCTGGGTGCCCGCCGCCGCTCCCACCGGCTTCCCAGCAGCTGGCGTCAGCTGGTCGCTCGATATCCCAACAGCCTTGCACGAGAGGTCGATCAGATGATCGCCGGCTTTCACCTTGTTCCCCACCAAAAGTGGAGCCGCCTATTTCGGCGCGCTCCCCAGCCGGCCCCTCTTGCCCTGATGTTGTTGCAGGAGAGCCTGCCTCGGAATCACAATAGGAGACAGAGGCCTCCCGCGACACGAGCCTCTCCCACGACGAAGTCATGTGCAGCAGGGTGCTGGCAATTTCCTTTCGTATATATTGCGGACAATCCCCCGGCGTCGAACTTAAGCTGGCAAAAAATGGCGCATGGTGGCGGTGTGCAGATTCAAACACCACCGGGAACAGGCGCCGGCGCCCAATCCATGCGGCAGCATAACATCAATCAAAGGTGCCCATTGTCGGCGCCTACCACCCTGGATGTAGTGCAGAACTTGCTGAAGCGTTACACAGCGCGGGTCAATACACCCACAGCAAAGATAAAACGAGTAAAACACCATAGTCTCACATTGCTCAAATGATACAAGATACACCAATTGCAAATTGGCAAGTTGAACAGAATCAGTTGTAATCATAAACAAATGGCTAGTGCGATTGCCAAAAAGCCAGCGAAGGTTGGGGATGCAATGGCTCCTAATGCCGGATAACTCACAGCTCACAACTCACGGGGCAAGCCAAGAAGCAATTGCTGCATCAGCGCTGCGACCACGACTAGAAAAATGCAGGCCAGCAGCACCAGCTGCGGCACGGCGTTAGCGGCGCTAGCTGCCGCATGCACCACACGTGATGGCAGTACTGGCGATGAATCTCGCGGCATAATCTCTTTTACGCTCTCCAGCTCTTCCGCCCAAGACACTGCAGACACCCAAACGTGGGGAGCGATTGGCTGAAGCGGTTGGGAGGAGAACAGCGATGCGGGAAACTACATTGTGGATGTAGCGCTTTGGGTATGTTGGAAAAAAGCAGCGATGTTGTTGAGCACACAGGCTACACAGAAAGCGTCTGGTGGCACTGCCGACTGCTTCGTGTACTCAGAAGGGCAATGTGAGGGCAGGGATGAACTGCTGCACATCAGCCTGCCTGCCTGTGCTGCTGTACAACCTGCCTCTCCAATTACGCAACCGCACCTGATGACTGACGGCGCAGCGGGTGGCTTCCCAGGCGCACACGGGTGTGCAGGGAATCTGCCGACTCGCTGCGACGAAGGCTGCTCTTGCGGGGCGCCCGGCCGCGGCCAGGAGTCATTACCCTGCAGCCGATTGAAAAATGGTTGGGTTGCTGAGCCGGAAAGTGCAGCATGGGCCTCCAAAGGATCACAACAAACAGCATGGGGACTGACGCCTGCACCAGGCAAATCTAAACTCTATACAATAACTGCAGCAGCACAAGCGGAAGCCGCAGCAGCTATGACAGGGCGCACCTGACCGGCCTCTCTGGCAAGTCGACAAGTCCGCCCTTCTTGGTGCGGGAGCCCTGCGGCGACCGTGGCGTGCTGCCCCCGGTGCCGCCCTCACTGCTACTTGCAACCATGCCGGCCAGTGGCAGGCAAAGAGCTGGCTGGCAGCCAACCTGCTGCTGCGCCGGTGTCTGCGGATGCGCCCGCTTAGTGGCGGTTCCCCATTGACCCGGCAGCAGGCCGCCCAGCCAGCTGCGAGCGCTGCCGCTGCTGCTCGCTGAGGAAGCGCCAAGCATGGCTGCAATTGCCGGCTGAGAAGGGTGCAATGGCAGCAGCCCGCTGTGTGAGACCGCCGCTCCACTCCGCTGCAGCAGCTGCTGCCCTAACTGATGCATACTGCCCGCGCTGCCACTGTTGCCATCAAGCTGCGATGGCGCCTTTGACCCTGCTGCATGCTGCTGCTGTGCATGCTGCCAGCCCTCCAGCTCGCGCACAGCGTCAGCAGCCGCCTTGGCCCTGGCGGCGGGTACTGGCTCCTCTCCATAGCTGGGGTCTCGACTGAGAAGCCCGGTTGGAGACTGCATGCCGCAAGACCAAGGCACAGCATGGCTGGTGATGCCCATAGCAGCTGATGCAGCAGCTGACACGGTCGCCACCTGCCCAGCAGCCGGCCTGGCGTCCTTTGCAGCTGGGTCTCCTGATGCTGGTGCGGCAGGGTGCTTTGGTGCTGCCTCCCGCGCTCTTGGCTGGCTGCCACTAGCAGCTGTGTTTTGTTGCTGAGTGAGTATCAGCTGACGTGGTTTGGCCAGCAAGACCTCCCGTGGGGACTGAGGCGCCTTGAGTGTTGGGGGAGGCGTGTGCGGCACATCGTCATCGCCAAGCTGCTGCTGCTCCTGCTGCTGCTGGCCAGAACCTGATCCTGGCCCTGCAGCAGACCCCATCCCTCCTGCACCGCAGCTTGCAGCACAACCCTGGCTTCCGCTGGCCTCCCCGCCACCACTGGCACTTGCTTGGGCACCTTCTGATGCAGCTGCTGCCGCCATCGCTGGCATTGTTCGAGCATCAAAAGTCTGCTGCGGTGACAGCAGCGAGGGGGTGGCGTCGCCGCTGCTAGGGAATGAGCAGTTTGAAATGTTGCGCTTCAACGAGCCGGGCTTCATCACAGAGCGCCTGCGGCAGCAACGGTGTGGGTGGGGGGGCAGCGCACGCCGGCAGCGGGATCGGTTAAAACAGGCTGACATGAGGCAAAAGGAGGGAGATCATTTGGCTATGTCTCTTTGCACGCATACACCACAAATTGCTACAGGCACAGCAGCGCCCTGGTGCACCTCCTAAAACACACCTCTTGGACAGGTTGGCCACGGTGACGGGCAGCTCAGGGTCGTTGATGCTGCTGAAAATAAGCTTGCTGCAAGGATGAGCAGAGGCAGGCAGACAATGGGCAGTGCTGAGTTGAGCGGGTAACAACTATGCAGTCCTTGGTGCTGTGACTAGCTGCTTGTAATGTTCCAGCAGCATAGAGGATGGTGCCTTCAGTAGAGACATGCAGCATGCTGATGCTCCAGGGTTTAAGAAGCCGGACTGCAGGTGCGGTGCAGTGCAGTGCATGCGTGCACCAACAGCGGGCGCCCACCCACCCGCGCGTGGTCGGGTGCAGCAGGGGCATCACGCCGTGCAGCACCCAGCGCAGCAGCAGCGGCAGCTCCAGTAGGTGCAGACGGTGCAACCGGTCCTGTAGGGGACGAAGGCGACGTGAGGCGGCCATTAACTAGCCTTAGAGAGAAACACTTTATGCCAACATGCACAGGCTGGCAGCCACAACAACATTGCACTGAACCTCCGGCCTCCACTTCGGTCTCCGCCCCCGGCCATTACACTCATTGGCTGCTTGATAACTTCAACTACTGGTTCCTTCAATCTCCTTTCCATCTCAGCGTAGCAGCACCCACCGGATAGTGCTGGTTGAGCGTGACAGCCAGGCGCTTGAGCAGCGCCATGTGCCGCGTCAGGCCCATGCTGCTGCCGCCACGGCAGTCCAGCACAACAACCATCTGCAGGAGGAAAGCATGGCACATATAGACGCACTCTTGAGTAAAGTATTGCATGCGTTTCCAACAACCTACCAGCCATGTAACAAGAACTGCAACAAAAATTTACCAGGAGTCAGGGGTACAAGCTGCCCCTTTATTGATACCACAACATACCTGCTCTGCTGGCCCCGCTAAGTTGCTGAGCTGCGTAGTGAGGCCTCGGTGCACGAGCGTCAGCAGTGCATTCGCGAAGTCATCGTAACGCTCAGGCTTGATCAGCTGCTGGGCCCGTCCAACTCGTGCCAGCAGGATGGGTCGCCCACCTGCAGAGACACAGGAGGTGCAAATCCCGCGCCTCAGCAAAGTGCAGGACCGCTTGCAGCTGGACCCAGCTTCACAACATAAACAACTACGCCTCAGTAGCCTGCCGCTACATATGTCCAACAGCATGCCAGAGACGAGCAAAAGCTCGATGCAGGTACCACGGCCAGCTGCCATGCCGCCCACTGGCTGATACCATCTACCATCCGATCTTGGTGCTGTTCAACAGTATGCGCCGCATTTGGGGAGTCTGCCACCCAATCCAACACCCGATGCTGCAGCCCTCCCGCTTCAGCACCACACTCACTGGCATCATGCGCCTTCCAAGCCACCAGCCGCTCCCAGCGCCTCAGCTCCCGATCAGTCATGAAGCGCTGCCGCGCCGTCCACTCCACAGTGAGGACCACACGGCTCACCCCTGCCTCAAGAGCCGCCGCACGCTGCTCTGCGGAGTTGGCCTGCAGTGGCGGGGGTAGAGGCAATGTGTACAAGCTCATTTAAGTGTGTGCAAAAGATTTGGAATGCAAGGGCAATGGAGGGGCAGGGCAATGCACTGCCGCAACCAGGTAATGAGGGGCTGCTGGGCCTCATCGACTTGGCACAGTAACAACCAGCACAAGGACCAGCCAGGCATGAAAAAGGCAGGTCAGGTACTTCGCTGGAGGCAGGCGGGCAGATGATGAGCAGGGAGGGGTGACGCACTGTGAGCAAACCGCAGGCCTTGGCAAAGCGCAGCAGCTCTGCATTTGTGCCGTCAAAGCGGTCGGGTGAAAGCTCCACCTCGTTCTCCTGCATCATGGTACATCCCCGCTTCATCCTCGCCTTTACTTCATTTCATATTGTTTCAAGAACAAAGTCAGCAGTGTTGCCAAGACTGTCAAGACTCATGACCCAGATTGCAGCCCCCCATTATGATGGTAATGCAATAGAGGATGGAGCACCCAACCCTTCACCAAGCACAGGGCTTGCATTATGGATTGCACCGGCATCTCATGCTGCGCTCCCTGCACTGCACCTGCTGACATCCGCTCCAGTCAAAACACTGCCGAGCAACGAGCCGGCACCATTGTCCCACCTGCAGCATGCGCCGCATCTCCCGCATCTCTGCGCCATACACCACAGCCCACTCCGCCGCCGTCTGCGGCTGGCGGCGCTCAATGGCGGCTCCTAGTTCAGCACTGGCGCCCAGTGCAGCGACTGCAAAGAGAGACAGGGGCACGGGAGCAGCGACAAGCGACGTTGAAAGACACTGTACAGCGGCAGAACTGGTGAGCGTTACCCTTTTGTTGATGGTACAAGTAACACAAGCCAACGGCATACACAGCACACTATACCACCACGCCAACGAAGAGCAGCCAAACCACAGCAGCATTTGGCAAGCCTGCACAGTGCCAACAAAGAGAATCTAAAGCAGCAGTGGCCACGCATACGCACTGTTAACGGCTGATCTGCGACGCTGCAGGCGGCCGGGGGTGGGCACTGGCTCCGCTTCCGCCACTGCCTCCGCATCTGTGCGTGCTGCTGCTTTTTCCTCCACCAACTGTCTGCGCCGCCGCTCTAACCTCTCCTTGCGGCGGCGCTGTCGGTCTCGCAGTTTAGCACGCAGCAGCTGGACCGCAGAGAGCGCAACCGCCGCCTTGCCCAGGTGCCCCAGCTCCTCTCCGGCAGCAAGCAAGGGGCGCGGCAGCCTGGCCCCCAAATCCAACCCTGCTTTGGCGGCTGCAGCACCTGCCAATTGCACAGCCACACCCAGCAGGCCCGCCGCTCGCATAGCGCGCGGCTGAGTGCGCCCCAGCAGCGCCAGCCCCGCAGCCCTAGCAGCCAGCCCGGGTGTTAGGTGTGGCGCAACCGCTTGGGCTGCAGCCCCCGCTGCGTCGCCCACGGCACCCCTAAGACGCCGCAACTTCGTCTGCTGCTTGGCCACCTCTGCTGCAACGGCTTCTGCTGCAGCCACAGCAGCAGTTTCCGCCGCCTCTGCGGCCACTCGTTCGGCCACCTCCTCTTCACTGGGGGGCATCAGGTGGGTCTTGACTCGCTTGAAGTGAGACTCCACATCTGCAGGCAGGTGAGGCAGGGTGGGACGGATGGAAACCTTGACCTCGGATCTCAACAGGAATGAATCGCCCAACATGCAGCATGCACAGCAGGTTGTAGCAACCACCCATCATCCGGGTTGGGGGACACTTGAGCTATGGCAACCTGTGAAGCGGCAGCGCATTTACAACACACCATGCACCCCCAAACGTCGTCTAACCCATCAGTCAACAAACTTGCCTGAGTCGCTATCGCTGTACGCCAGCACCCTCGGCCGATACTCCGCATCTTCGTCAACATCGTTACCCCGCCTGCGCTGCCGCTGCCGCTGCTGCTCCCGCCTCGCGGATGAAAGAGGGTGCTCATCATCACTGTCGCTATCCGCGCTTGAACTAGATGCGGCCTTGCTCTTCCTGTCGTCTGTAGCGCCATCAGTGGGTGATGCACCTTTCTTCTCAGTGGCGGCAGGGGGCGCGGGCGCTGCGAGATTCTTGTCCGAGGCAGCCGGCTGCGTGGCCTTGTTGTCTGGTACGGCCGCGGACACGGCAGCCTTTTTCTCAGCAGCCCCTGCCGCTGCAGTGCCCCCATTGGCCTTCTTGTCAGCGGCTGGTGGTGCACTGGTTGCCTTCAACTCTGCCTTCTTCTCTGCCGCTGCCGCAGCAACCGCCGCTGCTGCCGCAATAACAGGGTTGCTGGGCTTCTTGTTGGACGCAGACGGCCCTGCCGCCGCTACAGCAACCCCCTGCTTCTGTTGCTTGGCCTCAGCACGTTTATGCTGAGGCTGCTGCCGCTCTGGCGCTGCTTCCGCCTGCCTGCCCTTGCCCTTCTGCTGCTTGCCATCATTGGCATCCTGAGCCGGCTCGTTTGCCGCTTTGCGGCGGATGAACCTGTAGAGAAAAATGCAACTTTGCTACTTGGCACGGCGAGGTAGGCAGGGTCGGCAGACAGGCCAGTGGCAGCAGTTGCCCGACACAGCGCGGCGGCGGTTCCCAAATAAGACATCTGGGAATTGCAGGCGGTCCGGCGTTCGGCATACCAGCCCGTGACAATGTCGTGGTTTCTGTGCTCCATTTTAGGCTTCCAGGGAGGGACGACAGCGTGATTGAGGTTGCCAGAGTGCCCACGGAGCGGCCGTGGGGCCTTGAGGCCGCAAGAGCGACCTCGGGCACGCTTGTCACAACCGCGTCGTTTTCACCAGGCCCCGCAACGCGTCCGGCGGTTAGTTCTACGCCGTGGACGCCACCTGGAGACCGAAACGTCCCGTTAATCCTTTCAGAAAGCTATCGACCATGTACCAAAGGCAAAGCGAATACGATGCACGCGGAATAAGCCGCGTGGGGAGTCGTACTGCGAGTACCAAACCCGCGGGAATCCACGACATGGTTTTGCGCCCATAAGCGTTGGAAGATGTCCTGAGGGATTGTCGATTGCGCATCTATCTTATTAAGGCGTTTCAGGCATTTATATCACCGGGCTGAATTCGCTTCTCTCTGCCTCACAACCAACCACCATGCAACAGTGCCCGTCGAACAGTAGTGTTGCAACTGCATCAGATCAGCACGCCCAGAGGACGTTCTGGAGGCCCACAGGTGCGCTCACCTCCAACCCAGCCTTGCCAGTTGACCTCCTGCCCTGCATGCGCTGCCAAAAAGTGCTGCAACGTCCTTACTGCAGGCGGGCGTGGCATGGTGGCCAGGCGCTCCTGCAGCACGGTGTGCATGGTGAGTGCCTCCTGACGGCAAGCGAGCGGGGCGGTGCCCTACTGCTGGCTGCCTTGCAACCAGCTGCTGAGGTTGTAGTTGATGTTCGCGCTGGCCTATTTAGGTTGCGCAGAGCTTTACTTCTAACTAAACGGATCACAAAGCATGAATTGTATTGTTCTCGCCCCTTCCCTGCACATTCTGCCACTTCACTTGCGCTGCCTGCCAACCACCCAACACTTTCCCGCTACAGGCGCACCCACGGCGCATAGCCAAGGTGGCGAAGCAGATTGAGCGCGAAGTGGGGCAGCTGCTGATCACAGACAAGACGATGCAGGCGGCCGTGTGCCCGGAGCGGCGGCGCGGTTTTGACGGCGCGCTGAGTGCGCTGGCCTCTGTGACCGAGGTACAGATCAGCAACGACCTGCAGGTGGCCAAAGTGTACCTGTCAATCTACAGGTGGGTTGAGTGGGTGCAGTTTGGGGTTTTGGTGTTGGTGAGGGTGAGGGGGCTGAGCCAGGGGGGTGGGGTGATGGCAATGCGAGGCCTCGGTGTTCAGACAAACTGCAGCTGCGGTAACTGCCAGATCGCTCCTGGTGATGGGGTCGCCAAATTAGGCTTGGCTGCCAAGATAAGACCCGTTGGTTGGGGTTATATTGCCAACGAGGCGCCCAGATGGCAGATTTGGCATGGGGCCAATAAGGTAAAGGGCTTTGGACGTCTGGAGTTTGAACAAATGCAGTTCTTGCACTCCCACCCTCATTGGCTGCAGCGATGAGGTGGGGAAAGCCGCTGCCATAGAAGGGCTGCAGCGGCTGGAAGGATACGTACGGAGGCACATCGGAAAGCAGGTAGGAGGGTGCAGCCAAGAATCGGGTTTTACGGGCATGATCACTGTCCACCCCATGGTTGAACCCAATTCTTGGTTGGTGCCACTCCCCCCATTCCGGCAGAGCTGTCTGCGCCTTTTTTACCCGTTTCTTTTTGTCGCTTGCCCCTCCCAACTGAAAGGTTCGGCTGCGGCTCACCCCTGAGATTCGGTTTGTGCGGGACGACTCAATCGAACGCTCGGAGCGAATCCTCAAGTTGCTGGACCAGGTGAGTGACAGGCTGCTGCTGGGTGCGGATTGGACAAGTGTGGCTGGGTGGATTGCAGGCCGGCGAGAAAGTTGTGTAACTGGCTGTAGCTGTCTAGTTTTCCTGTTTGGATGGTAGTTGGTGAGGGGTGGTGATAACGGCCGTCAACTGCCGCTTGGACGTGCAGGTGAAGAAGATTGAAAGCGGAGAGGCGGAGCCACCACCGTTGGCGTTTTATGGGGATGGTGAAGACGAGGAGGAGCTTGATCTCGATGATGTTCAGGAGGGTGAGGAGGTCTGGAGCTTGTTTTGCCTGTGTCGTGTGATGGCAAGCTGCTGGGTGAATGAGGTGCTTTGTGAGGTGCTGAAGGGCATTCTCCTCCTGGTCGCCATCTTTGCCACGTATCCTGCACCAACCTTCTCCCTATCAATCTCTTTAATGTCAGGTGGTTTCAAGACAGTGGACTTGGGCATGTTTGGCCACGAGCATGACAGTGATGTGGAGCAGGTGGCAGGAACAGGGCTACCCAGCAGCAGCAGCGGCGGCGGTGGCAGGTCGTCAGCAGCAGCGGCGGCGCCCAGTCAGCGGCGGGGCGGGGCTGCACAGCAGCGGTCTAGGCGGCAGCCACAGGGCGGTGACAGCAAGGAGGGGCTGAAGCAGCAGAGTGAGGCTGAGATGGCTGAGATGATAGCAGCTTTCAAGCAGCAGGCAGAGCAACGCGGTTGGGGCCAAGGATGACGGCGCCCCCAAGCACAAGCCAATGGCGTGAAGGTGTGAATTCACCCTGTAGGGATCATCAATCCCAACATTTTTGCGCTAGCTCGTGGGTTGTTGCCTACAGCCTACAACCAAGCACCATTGGCCAGCGAATGTAACCTTTTTGCCAACATATTGCCATCGCCTTCAGTCTGGGGGCTGCAACCCATCCCTTCCCTGTGCCACGCATGCCACACTAGGTGTTTACAGTGCCAGTGCTGAAAATTGAGGAGGGATGGACTGAAAGGACCCAGAGCGGAAAAAGTGTATGTGGATATTCGACACTTTGAAAACATTATAGGGTGGGAAGCATAAAGCATCACCGCTCAACAGCGGTGTGACTGTCGTGCATGTGCGTCGCACAGCGACTGACCACTCTTCCCAAAGCGCCAGAAGTGCAGCTGGGAAAGAATGTGGCGCAGACCGTGCAGGAAGCTTGCTGCTTACGTAGAAAGTGGTGACAGTCAATCAACAGGTCTGCCGAGCTGGGTAGCGAGGGGCAGGCCAACGTGGGAGCAGGGCACAGCAAACGCATGGAGAATGCCAGCGGGCAACTGTAGAAGCAGGCGCTAGAGGGTTAGCTTTAGCCTCCAACTCCCCTGGGATGCGTGTGCATCAAGCCGACCACGGTGCCCTGTTCCACTACAGCAACCCAGCCTACTTGGCATTGGCAGACTTCACAGCCTCCTTGAAACCCCTCCCTGCAGCAGCTTTGCGATGACATGCAGGTCAAACCGCAGGAAGACGCAATTCTGCAACTGATGCTGCAAACTTCCAAAGCCGCAAGAAGTGCAGACCAAGCAGCTGAAGGCTGCCAGTTTTCAACCCTGCGTGCTGGTACATACTCCGCATGGCAGTGCACGTCAACGATTGGCTATAGCAACTGTCCCACCTGCGCTAAAACCTGGTGTTACGGTCTCTGCAATAAACAGCTCCTCCCCAGTCTGGGGGTTGCGGCCGCGGCGTGCAGAACGGGTGCGCGGCTCAAACACGCCAAACCCGGGGATAGTCACCTTGTCGCCTGCATGGACACATGCGGGATGACACGATCATTGGCAAACCTTCCAGCTAACTGACGTTTGACCAAGTGAGCCAAACCAACGCAACCACAGGGCGCATCCCGGGGTAGCGGCGAGTAAGGCGGGAGGCAGGCGGGTGATGATCCACTGGGTCACCTCGAGCCCACCATTAACCAGCGCGCGGGTACGCTCGTGAGATGCACGGGCGCAAGCAGCTCCCAAACTCGCCCGAGAACTGGGCATCAAGAACGACCTTGAACAAGCACCCAGTGTCGGCGCGCTTTCTGTGGCACACGGAACGCTCACCCTGGGCGACAGTTCCCACGATAGTGTCGAGCATAGCGTTCACTGCAGCGTCCGCTTGGGTTGCTGACAGACCCGCCTTGATCTGGACCTGCTCAATGAGGTTGCGCTTCCCTAGACCCGCCTTGGTGGCGATGGCACGAGGCACCAAGGCAGGGACGCGGCAGGCGGCTGCTGGGGCCACCAGCTGCGTTCCCGCCAGCCGAGAAGCGAAGGACAGGCGCTGAGCCATGGTCTTCAGCAGGGCAGACATGGATCTTTGAGAAAAGCCGAGCGCGAGCGTTAGGAATAGCCGGAGCGGGTCACAAATTTGGATACTTGTGGTTGAAGGAAAGGGCGGCGGCATGCCGCCCAGGACATGGGTGTGCTGCACGCAATACCCGTGCAGTCCTGCTTGATGCAGCACATCCAGATGCAGTACATGGCATGAACTGCTGACAGTGAGCGATGCAAAGGGTGCAAGCTACGGCAATCCCATCAGCCAGTGACTGCCGCTGTTCCCGGAGAGTTGTTCAGGGGCACCCGTTCTGGCTTGATGGCCAGAACGCAAGAGTAACAGCGTCAATTGGCAAACTTAATCTTCTGAGAGATGGATCCAGGAACGAGATCTATACAATACTTTACAACGGAGAAATGACAGCACCGGGGGGTGCTGGTGCATACAAGCGAGCCAAGCGGCACAGGCAACACAAGTGGAGCCCTCAACTGCTCCTAGTAAAACGCCAGCAGAATATGATTGCGCTACACAACTTACGAACTCGGCATATCTTGCGAAGTCAAGATATGCTGCATGTACAACTTGCACAAATGTGTCCAGCATATGCGCTATTCGAACTCAGACGAGGGGCTTCCAGTTGACAAGCACAGTTCCGTTCAGAAAGGGGCCACCGACAGACCGCTGCGGCCGTGCCCGATGGGGCTGCAGCGCCGCCAACGCCCCGCTGAAGGCACCCATGTGTCCACACCAGCATGATTCTGAAGGGCAGTGGCAAAAGTACAGTGCATGGCTTATTGGCGTCAACAAGATATTGGATTCAAAGACTGGGGTGGAACTTGTGAGGGTAACCAACATCCAACATGGAGGCAGCCAAAACGGGCCCTGTGCCACCCCTGCACAAATGCCCCCCAATAGCATCCCACTCATCGCACTCCCCAGTATAACACCCGGACACCCTCACCTCGTTTATCTCCATGCCCACGTTGCCGCCCACAACGTAGACGCACTCGTGCAGTGCCGCCACCCCCGCAGAAGAGCGTGCCACACTCATGGGGGGCAGAGAGCTCCACCGGCCCTCCCGCGGATCAAATGCCTCAGCCGTGCATAGCCTCAGCCTTGTCCCCGTCATGCCGCCCACGGCAACCAAGCGCCCGCCAGCCACTGCCAGCCCCAAGTACTTGCGTGGCTGCTGCATAGCTGCACCCAGAGACACCCAGCGGCCCGCCCCGGCGTGGAACACCTCCACACTGGCGTGTGTGCTGCGGCTATCCTGCCCCCCAACTGCGTACAGCTGCCCTCCTAACGCCGCTGCCGCAAGAGAGGTGCGGGGGTGGATCATCGGCGGCGCTGTCTGCCAGGTGTTGTTTTCCGGGCAGAAGACCTCTACCTCACGGAGAACCGCTGCACCCTTGCCAATTCCCGCACGTCCGCCCTGCATACAGGAGAATATGCAGGTGGCACGGGAAAGCACAATGGTTTAGAGCGGACAGCCGTCGCAATGGCAGATGTCAAGCTGCGTGTCGTCATGAATATGCCTTGCCCCTAGGACCCCGCCTACAGTTGCCGCACTGCTACCCACCAGCACATACAACTCTCCCTCTACTGCCGCCACTGCCATGTTGACCCGCGGTGTGGCCAGCCCCGCGCAATGCCGCCAGCGCCGCTGCTGCCGGTCAAAGGCCAGCACAGAGGGGGCATGCGCCGCGCCCTCCACAACGTATGTCTCCCCGCCCAACATGGCTGCCGCTGCGAAGCTGCAGGGTGCGGGCATAAGGGGCCCCGCACTCCAGCTGTCCTTTTGAGGATCGTACAACTCCACAGTGCTGCACAGGGGGGTGGGCAGGCACGTGGACGTGGGTCTAGCTCCTGTGGTGCAGGGCACTGTTGTGGTTGGTCGGGCACGGTCAAGCGGGTCAGTGATAGCGCTGTCACATCACACAGGCAGCACCCGGCCCAGAGAGGCACCCCCACACCATTCTATCACCGATCAACCCACCGCAGGGGCCGCCAGCCATCGTCCAGCCCACCAGCCATCATGAGGCCCACTGCACAGCTGAGCCTGGGGCGGAACGAGGGCAGCACGCCGTCGGCGTTTGCAACAGCCAACGCCGCTGCTTGGTTGTTCTGCAGCTGTTGGCAGGCGTTGAGAAAAGCGTGGCCGACATCCTCCCTGCAATCCTGCCACAGCGGCTGCTTCTCCAAGCCCGCCTGATGCTGCTGCTGTTGGCAGAGCGGCAGCGCCGCCCCTTGCTGAGGCCGCTCAGTTGGCTCCTGCTGCAGCAAGGGAGGCTGCGAGCAACCGCCACTGAAAGCTTGCAGCAGCCCGCAGCGTGCAGCTTCCTCCGCTAGCTGCCCCGGCAGCATGCGGGCCGTTGGCAGCAGCTCTGCAAGCAGCGGGCCTCGCTGGGGCGGGTCGGCGGCCGCCCATATCAGCACAGCCCTGGCCACGTCTAGCTCTGACCCAACATTCAGCCCGTCGCTGGATAGAAGGTGCTGCAGTAGATCAGGGGGGAGCAGTGCTAGGCTGGCGGCATCCTCAGACTTGAGCAGTTGGGAGAAATGCCCCTCGAAGAAGCGTGCCTGGAACAGTTGGGTCAAAAGGAAGCAGATGGAAGGGTGGTTGAGAAGCCTCCAATCAAATGACGATATGACACAATATGTAACAGAGTGCATGGCACTGCAAGCAATCTGCCATCATTACCAACTTACAACCTGGAAATGGCAATCGACAATCACACAAGCAACCACAGTGATTCCCATATATACCAGTCGCTGCTCACCGCATCTGCCACCAGTTCCGTGCAGTCATGCGCTGCTGCCAGCGCCAGCGTCTCGGTCACAGTTTCCAGACACAGCTGGCCACGCAAGTACTGGCAGCATGCCTCCTTCACAGGCAGCACCTGCATGCAGACAGCGGAGGTGAGTAAAGCAGGCTATGTTGCAGGCACATGGGGGGATTGAAGCTGTGCTGCCATGCTCCAACAAAACTACTAAAGACAGCGAGCGAGCTATGCGGAATGCCTTGCCTCAAGGTAGTTGCTAGCTGCCAGCAGCAAGGGGGTGTCAATGCACGCAATGTGCCCACGGCCGGTCATTGGAAGACGCTTCGAATAGATAGCGTGAAGCAGTAGCTCCAAGCTGGGACCCTCCACACCGCTGATGCAAAAGCGCTGCAAGTTTGTGCTGCTGGCGGTTGCAGGCTGCGGCTGCGAATGCTGCTGCCAGGCGCCTGTGAAGAGGGCCTTGAAAAACGGGGATGCTGCGGCGAGCACAACCCTGCACCAGAAGGACAAATGTGTGCAAATGCGATGCAGTGTGGCAGTGCCATCAGCCACCATGTCTCGACCGGAGCATTCCGCAAGAGCATCGGCTAATTCCCCTGCTGGGCAGATGGGCTGCGGGACACGTGGCTACCTGTGTGCTTGCAGCGCAGTGCCATCAGATGCCACCAGCTCACAGTCCACCAGCAAGCCCTCCAGCCACAGGCTGTACAGCGCAGAGCAGCGGTCCAGCTCCAGTGAAAGCTGTGCGCCAGGCGAGCGAGGCTCGCACTCCATGCTGGCACAGCCGCTGCTGGTGGGCGGCGGCGGGCGGAGCTGTGGCAAGCAGGGTGTTGGGATGATTCAAGATTTCGTGCTAGGTTGTTCGCCTGAGGTGCAGTGCAGTCAGGCTGCAGCACGCAGCTGTAGCAAGCGGAGGAGCGGCCGAGGTGGAGAACCAAAATGGCTAGGCTCGCACTCTGTGTCTTGCAGTGCGAACGACACTCGGACATTCAAGTTGTAGTCCTCAGGGGCGCCGAGCCATGCTGGAGCAGCCAGCAATAGGTGCCAGCGGGGCAGGGCGCAAAAACTTTGCAGGGTTGATGGCACCTTCAGCCCCTGCCAGGCATAATTCCCCGCGGCCATTCTCTCCCATGTGCCAAGCAACGATGCGAACCCTACCAGCAAGTCTTCTTCTGATCGCTGTTGTGTTCGGCGCGTGTAGTGTCCCGCTGCGTGGGGCCACCATCACAACACAACCTGGGCATCTTGTCAACGGCGTTTTCGGGGCTGCAGACAGCAGAAGCAAAAACAGCGGCGGCTTCGTGGTCGGCGGCAAGCCCAGGCCGCCCACGTTTGTCGACGGCAAGCTGCGCTTCAGGCCGGATGGCACCTTCAAGATACTGCAGATTACAGATCTCCACTATGGGGAGGGCACAGAGCTAGATATACAAAGCAACGAGGCAAGCCCTTGTGACCAAGCCGCCGTACCGCTTCCCCTGCTCCTCACTGCAGTGCCTGCCCGCCTTCACCTTTTCTGCCAACGGTAACGCAGTCTTGTAATGCAGGTGCAAAAGGTGGTGCTGGAGGCGGAGCAGCCAGACCTTGTGGTGTTCAGCGGCGACATGGTCAGTGGATGGGAATGCAAGCCCTCGCAGCCGCGCCTCCCAGATTGTGGGCCGGGCTGGTTTGATGCACGCTGGCGCCAGCTCATTTCCCCAGTGCATGAAGCCGGCATACCCTATGCCATCATTTTGGGAAACCATGAGTGAGTCCAGTGGTGCAGCAGTGTGTCCAATGCACTAGGTCTGCTGGAAGTTTTGCTGCCATTGTTCCAACGATGGTGTCTGCGCCGTCACCCTGGGCTGGCATACTGCTGTGAGATTACTGCCCTTGACGATAGCATGTCCAAGACTCAGCCCGCGCTTTGCCATCACTCCAGAGGCCTCAATAATCTATTCGTGTGGTTTGAACCGCTGGCGAATTTCGTTATCTGCCTGATTGTTTGATGTGTGTGCAGCGCTGAGGCGGAGCTGAGCCGCCGTGAGATTGTTGACCTGGATATCACCAGCGGGGGCCTGTGGAGCCTGACGCGGCAGGGACCACCTGAGGCCACTGGTGCCAGCAACTATTGGCTTGACATCTACCCTCATCTGCCCGCCACAACCGCTGGTGCTGATGGTGGTGGTGGCTGTGGTGGTGGTGGTGGCGGTTTGAAACCCAGCTGTGACAGCAGCAGCGGCAATGGGGCCAGAGATGGCGGCGCTGCCCAAAATCAAGCGGCTGCGCGGATCTGGCTCCTAGACAGTGGAGATCGCACCTGCCCGCCCCTCATGTTCGGCTGGTGGGTGCAAACTCTCTTTCCACAAGCAGTACGCATGCCTGCATGATGCCTGCCAGAGATATGCGCACGTTTGAAAGCCAGCACTCTCACCTCCTAGTCAACAAGTTTTTCGATCTTTTGGGCTGCTGAGAGCATCTCTTTGGAGAGGCACTTGCCCCCTGCGCCGCCTATAACCTCTGTTGCCCCAGCAGTCGCCAGCACTTGAGGCCCTACATGTCACTGGTACTGCGCCTCGCAGGGGTTGTGTGGCCGAGGACACATTAGCCTGGGTCAACCGAACCGCGGCAAGGCTAACACCGGTGCCAAGCCTGGCTTTCGTGCACATCCCAGTGCTGCAGGTGCGCTTCTGCTATGGCCTGCTCCTCCTTTTACTGCTGCTGCGCTGCTCCCATTACTTTGTTTCTTGGGCAACTGGGGGTACCCTTCGCAACTGATCTCCGATGGGCAGATGACGCCGTGGGTCTTTTGTGACATCGCACAGCACAAGCACCCTCCACCCTCTACGTCCATCACCCTGCAATGCAGTTCCAAGGGGTTTGGGACGATGAGCCCACAATGGGGCGTAAGCAGGAGGATGTAGCCTGTTCAGTGCGGGACACCGGCCTCTTTGAGCTGGCCAAGTGAGACAGGCTGCTGCAACAGGATGGCAACGTGCAACCTTCCGCTAGCTGGTGCAGCGGGAGCACTTGGCACTGTGCTTGTTTGCTGAAGTGACAACCTGTAGAGACCAGCAATTTATATGCAAGTGTTTGATGCCTTACAGTGGTGTTGACACCATTTTGCCGGTTTTCACTCCCACAAGCGCCCTCATTGATGGTGTGCGCCGCGGCGGCCGTCGTATGTTGCCGTGCAGGCGGGCCGGCATTCACGCCATCTACTCGGGCCATGACCATAACAACGATTACTGGGGAGTAAAGGAGGGCGTGAGGTGAGAGAATGCAACTGTTTCACTGCACTGCACGATGCAAGGTTTGTACCGGCCCTCTTCGCTTCGCCCATGTTCCTTCCTTGAGCCAGTGTGGCGCATTTGGCCGTGACTTTCCCATAAGCTGTGAGGCAATGTCACATGGGCGGTTGGCCACAGTGCAGCCTAAAGCATGTTTTATTCTTTAATTGCGCTGCGGTACATGCGGTACATGCTCCCTACCGCAGGTTGGCCTATGGGCGGAAGAGCGGGCGGGGCGGGTACGGGCCTCCTGAGGGCTGGCTGCGAGGTGCACGAGTCATACAGCTGCGAGTGGGGGAGGATACTGCTCTAAGGTGAGAAGGCCGGCTCAGAAGGCATTCACACTCTGTGTTGCAACTCGCATCAACAGGTACTGGGCGGACAAGCCTGGCCGGGGATGGGCGGGCTGGATATCAAATGCTGGCAGGCAGTTGATGCCATCCCAGCGTATGCAAGGTTTCATGAACAATGCCCCTATGCGCTGCAGTGAGACCTGGATCCGGCAGGAGGATGGCTCTAAGCTGCTTCAACAACCTAGGCAAGCTGCTGCTGCTGCTGCTGCCGCTGCTGCTGCTGCTAAGTAATGCTGCTTTTGACAACTACTTCTGCTTCAACTGGCTGCCCACTGTCTGCATCAATGCAGCTGACTGTAACCTACTCATTTGTAGGTGATCTTTTTTTCCGCTGCTGCCCGCGCCCCTGAACAAGCTGGCAACAACCAAGCAGCCAAATCTGCTGTATCTATGCCGGTATATGAATCAGCTGGCCCTTAGTGCCTTGCCCTGCCCTGCATCGCCCTGCTCTGCCTCCCCCCGCAGCACTGAGGCGAAAGGGATGCGCCAGCTGGTGTGCCACTGCGACGAACTCGAGCAGGCGCTCATGCACTATCAACAGCAGCAGCTGCAGCTGCAGCACCAGCAAGAACAAAACGATCAGCAGGAGCAGCAGGGTGCAAGCCCAGTGACCGATACCAGATGTGATGCAACGCGAGTGGTAGCATGAGGCGTAACATGTGTCATTCTTGTGTGGGCCTGGTTCGATTCTCTAAGTTAACGACTGCAACAAATTTTAGAGATGTCATATGTCAATCTATTTTGATGTCACACCATAGTGGGGCTCTATTGTATGCCATTAACATTTGGACTGATGGTTTGAAGCCCAACCGTCTGCAGTCGGCAGGCAGCTCACTTTGCATGCTTCGCCCGCTGCCGCCGCGCCATCTGCAGAGCGCCCCGCATTGATCTCTCGCTCCCATCATTTCCCGGCTCAAAGTTCATCCACAGATCATCCAAAATATTCAGGCTGCTAAGCCCGCTGGCTGTGACACGCAGCCCCAATTGCCACCCAACTTGCGCCGCCAGCGGACTGCATGATGATGCAAACCGTAGCACGGCACAAATGCAACTCCCTCTGTAGCGGCGTGGGAGCCGAGCATCGGGCGCAACAACGAGCGCTGCCCGCCGCTGGTGCCGCCTGGCCCCTCCCTGCTGCAGCGCTGCGGCACGCCTGTGGCCAAGCCCTGGTAGCAGCTAGCGTGACCTCCCTGCTTCTGCTGTCAGGCGGGACGCCCGCTGAGGCTCGCCAGCCGCCTATTCAAGAGGAGGAGGGCCGCTGCTCCATTACAGCTCTAGACAAGTTTGCGGGTGCGGCAATCAGCCGACGCCGGCCGCCGCATGGTGGCGATTCCTGAGCTAGCACCTTTGCAGTTGCAAGATGCTACTGTGTGAACCGAGCCCGTTGGTATATGCATTTCCAGGTCAAGGATACCTGCCCTGTTCGTTATAACAGCCAGCGCCATGTTTGTTGCCAACATGTTGCCAACTACGCCCCTACTCTCGCTCCCTGCAGACACCCGCGCCACATTCTCCCTGGAAGCCTCTGGCGGCAACATGACTGAGGCCATCGTGGACATCAGGGGCTGCGACTTCAGCAACATGGATCTCTCGGGCAAGGTCTTGAGCGGTGTGCGCATGCAGGTGGGAGCAGCTGCTGGGGGCCAAGCTTTGCAGGCACAGGGCTGGCTGCTCTTGCATTTGGCTGTTTCCTAGATGGCAACCGAATATGAAGAGCGGGCTCACTAATTCATTTTGGAAGGGGGCTGTTAGCTTGAGTGGCATGTACTCCAGAGGTCATCGTCTTCAGCCACCCACCCCCACACCACTATCATGCAACCACACACACCCAACCACCACCACCACCACCATGCACAACACAGCCCACTGTGTTATCCTCTGCAACGCAGGACAGCAATTTTTCGGGCTCCAAGCTGGTGGGGTCCCAGTTTGCACGGGCGCAGGCCCAAGGTGCCAACATGCGGGGAGTAGATCTGACTGATGTCAACGCGTTTGCCACGGCCTTTGATGGGGCAGATCTTCAGGTATGACTGCAGTTGCCAGGTAGAAGTGGCGGCAAAGGCAATGCTGCCACCAACCTCTGTTGGGTGTGCGGGAGTAAACGCAGGAGAAGTTGTAGCAAGGCTTGCTGTTGCTGTTGTCTGTAGTAAATCCCATGGTTTTTCATGCCTCCTTGCCTGTGATTGTGCCTTCCCTGTCCGCAGGACGCTCAATTTGAGAACTCGGTCTTGTCAAATGCGACATTTGGGAAGTACGGCGACAGGTAAGGCTGGCGTGTCTTCCTGGCATGAGGGGGACCTGATGTCAGCTCCTTTGTTCCCAGATACATATTGTGATCCATTACTGGGTGGCGACCGTGCAGGTGGGCCAACTTGAAGGGAGCGCACTTTGAGGGCGCTCTGCTCAGCAGCTCTGACGTGGGTCGCATCTGCGAGAACCCCACCCTAGATGATTACACGCGCAAGGCAGAGCTTGGGTGCAGAGGCTCTCGTCGGTAAGGCCTGATGCATATTCCGGAGAAATCGCCCTTTAGGTTGCTTGAAGTTGTAAGTACTAGTCTTAACCTTGTGGTCAGGACAGAGCAGCCACGACGTGCGAAGGACCAGCCTATGGCTTAGTGGCTGGCTGGCTTACCGTCCGCAACGCCGTCCCTGGCCAAAGCCAACTGTTGTTGGCGGGTCAAATCTTTGGGCACACCACTCTATAGGTGCCACGATGACCAAGGGCGCCAAAAGAGTTGTTTTAGCACCTAGTGGTTTTGCCATCTGTACTGCGTCTTGTCCTGCCAGGTCAGCGGTTTTGGGGGCCTGGGGCTAAACCAGCGAGAAATGGTTCTCGCGATCGTCTTGATTGTGGGCCTGTCGTGAACGTTTCTTCCGCAAGAGACTCTGGGCACGCATGCGAACAGCGGGTTGAACGCATCGCGCGTGCTCAGCGCAACCTGAGAACGACTACCGATAATATGCAATTGGTGTTGGCTGCACTATACCTGGCGCTGCACTGCTCAAGTAAGGGACAAACTTGCGCTACTTTAAAAAGATCTACAAATGTTAGAAGCGGAGAGATCTTTGCGCGACGTATCGTACTCTTCCTTTTTGACATAAAGGACATATTTAAATAGTTACTTACGAGCGTCGGCCGCTTCGCTCGCTGGCACAGTGCTGGGCTAACTGCCTGAATGCTGCCCCTTACACCAACCCTGCCGCCGCTGCCTCTTGCAGGTGCAGCAGCCACGCTCTGTCCCATGATTGGTTGTCAACACTGTAACTTCCGGATTGGATGTAGGGAATGGTGAGTTGAGGCATCAACAGCATTCAAAAGGGCTGGTCATGTGGCATAACTGTCCTAGCCGGCCTGGCAGCAACCGTATCCCAACGGTTGGAGCTCTCATGCCCTGCCCTCCCTCATGCTCCAATTAGTGTGTCCAATGACGCCGCCACCTCCACTGCTGCAGCCGGCCCGACTTCTTCCCTGTCGTCTACCCTGGAGGCGTAACATGGTGCCGGCGCACACCTCTGCCATCGCCAGACTTGCCAGCCCACCCCAATGACATGGAGCAAGAACCCACCAACCCGGAGTCCAGCTCTGCCTTCTCAGGATCGACAGCTCCTTACTCCGCTGCCCTGTCAAGCGGCTACAAGCTGGCATGTGGTCACCCCCAGCTGAGCGCTTGGCAGGGCACTTACTTTGCCGCCATAAGCCCACAGCAGGTGATGCCTGAACCGACTACTCGGTAGCGCAATGTTTCACATCTGCCTGCCTTGCGTTGGGGTACGCAGAGCCTGTTGTGTGGAGGGCATGTAGTTTGAAGCTGTTGCAGAGCGACTATTGCCTAGCTTCAGCACAGCCACCTTTCATGCCGCAGTGGGAGGGTGGCAGGCAGTGCGGGCGGTGCGGCACTGTGAGATGCGTCGATACGAGGTGCCAGCGGCAAAATTCTGTGGCAGTCTACTTCATTGACAGGTCAGAGCGCCAAATGCTTTGAGAGGGGTCGCAGCTGACTGATACGACTGCTATGTTCCTGCCTCTGGCATCCCTACCTGCTGTGCAAGCGCTGCCTGCCACACCTCCTGTTCCTGGCTGTGGTGTGCAGGTGTGAGGAGTGCCAGCAAGGCGACATCAACCTGAGTGATGCTGCGTTTTTGGAGGTCACGGGGGGCTTGCTGGGCTCAGACCGCCTGATGGTGGAGTGGAACTTTAGCAGCAGTTGTGTGCCCTACACTGAAGGCAACATCAAGGTGGGTGGGTAGGTGGGTGGGTGGGTGGGCACAGCCGAGACATGTGCTGCCTGTCAGTTGTGTGTGGTTGGATGGCGAGGGCGAGTTGATGAGATTGGGCGTATGGATTTCATTGACTGCCTGTGAGCAAAGTCAAGGGCCTTCTGCTTGACTGATTCAGGCTAACCAGTATAGAGAGGTCCCAACTACCAGGCAGCCAGGTGTTTGAAGCGGGCTGCCTCCAGTTGGCTTTATCCTCCTACTTTATTGAACCTATCAAATGAGCACCTGTCCCCCTTATACCGTGCGCAGATGGAACCCCGCAAGGTGAATCCCTGGCTCCAGGAGCTGTTCATCTACAACGCAGCTGAGCCGCTGTTGGGAGTGGAGCTGGACGGCAGGACCCTCAGCCTGGCAAGGTGAGGAGAGGGAAAAGATGGACAGCCCAACCACCAGCCTGCCTCAATCAAACCCTCGATGACCAGCTTGCCTCAATCAAAACTCACTTCACCCTGTCTCGCGGAATGGTGTCAGTGACCTGCCACTAGGCATATGCATGGCGGGACTACCTTGATTGATTGAAAAGGAACAGCTCCAGGAGTTGTGCTGCGCTGGTCTGTGGATGAAGCCCTAGGTCACCTGCCACTTCCATCATGCGCATCACCCCCCTTAGACTTGATTGAGCTTTGTTGATTTGTGGATGTGGGTCACGCTGATCCCTGCAACTGACCTGCTGACCCTACCACTTGTTTGCTGCAGTGGTGGCTACTGGATCAGCGATACTGGTACCTCGCCCATTGACACACACAGCCAGCACACCCTCACCTTAACCAGCGAGCTAGGCAGCACCAGGAGCGTCACTATCCAGGATCTGGGGAGGAGCAGGGACCTGGGGCTCCAGTTTGGCAGCGGCGATGGTGAGCAGCTGCCGCAGCTGAGCCCGCCGCCCCCCTTGCCGTCACCCCCCTCGCCACGGCCGCCCTCACCAAAGCCGCCACCACCACCGCCATCGCCACGACCACCCTTACCAAAGCCACCACCACCACCGCCATCCCAGCAGCCACCCTTGCCGCCGCCTCTCCCCCCGCGTCCATCCCCACCTGCAGTCCTTCGCCGCCCACCAAGCCCACCTCCACCCACACCTTCTCCTCCTGTTCCACGCCCACCTTTGCCCTCTCCGCCTCTCCCACCACGTCCCCGCCCACAATTGCCACCTCCGCCCACGCAAAGCAGCGACCCCACCCCTATTGGCGCAATGCTTACCGGGGAAGCTACAGCCTACTCCCAGGCTGTCACCAGTGGCAGCAATTTTGCGTGTGCCTACCCGGTGCTCAGCCCATGGCAGCGCGTCTACTTTGTTGCAATCAACCTGCCGCAGGCAAGCATTGCTAGTACCAAGCTGCTGCCAGGTTTCTCCTTGGTTTGCGTCTGCTTTGGAATCTGCCTGGAGTGGAAGCAATGCAGTTCAGATCGTCTGTGCATGTGGTGGTGTTGAGCCCTGATGCCTTGCCATACAAACAGCACGTGTTGGTTGTGGATTCAGGGTTTTACTCTGACACTGCCACACTGCATGGCTGCACGTGCTGGGTTTCTGCCCTGCAGTGGGACGTTGGCAAGCAGTGTGGGCGTTGCGTGATGGCCAGATGTGTGGACCCGAGGTGCAAAGTGCAGGGCAAATGGGTGGTAGCAACCATCATGGACCAGTGAGTGAGAGCTGCCAGCTGGCGCCTGTTGGTGCAAGCTGTGCCAGCTACTGTAGCATGCTGCATAAGCGTTGACCATGTGTCTGAAAAGCTGTGACCTGCTGTTGGCATGCTATCCCAAGCTGCTAGCTAGGGCTGGCTGCTCCTTGCTGCTAGCTGAAACAACCTCCACAAGTGCTCAGCTCATGCTCAGCACCCCGCTCTGAACTTGCAGCACCTGACAAGATGTTACCAGGCCGGTAACCCCTACAGCTGCCTTCCCTCCTCATGTGCAGGTGTCCTACCTCTGACTGCAAGCACGGCAACCTGGATTTCAGCATCCCAGCATACTCAGAGCTGACCGGCATGAGCCCGGATCGGTTGAAGATTGAGTGGCATTTCACCTCTTGTGCACCGTACATCTCCGGCAATATACGGGTGTGTGTGGCCAATGGCAAGGAAGGCAGAACCACAGCTGGCGGAAGACTTCAGCCGCTGTCGCCGCCCTCAGCCCTTGCTAGTGCCATAGTAAAACATCATCAGCACCATGTCCTTGATAGCCTCCAACCTGCTGTGATACCTGTGTCAAGTCAACACCCTTTCAACGCTGCTGGTGGTGCTGCTGCTGGTGTTGATGATGGTTGTCTGCTGCAGCTGGATCCCAAGTCATACAACCCCTGGTGGCAGGAGGTGTTCATTCACAACAGCGCAGAGCCCATCGTGAGCGTCTCCGTGAATGGAAAGGCCCTGAGATTGAGCACGTGAGTCTGAACCTGATCCAGACCGTGACCCACCGGCGCTGGCGCTGGCGCTGGCGCTGGCGCTGGCGCCAGGGGTGTGCAGCACACTGTTGGGCTTGGGCTTGAACCTCACGATGGGGTGACGAAGTGCTGGCTGTGCCAGTTTCATGCTCCCACCGGTGTTTTAGGCAGCTGTCGCTGGGTGGCATTTGCTGCAGGTGGGGCTTCTGGATCAACGAGGCCGGCACCTCACCTATCTACAACGGCACACCGCACACCCTTACCCTCAGAAGCGAATCTGGCAAGACTCTCGTCACCACAGTGACCGACCTTTCCAAAGCGCAGCAGCTGAGTATTCAGTTTAAGTGACAGGTCGTCTCCCGTGGCTGTCTGTCTCCTGCACAAGAGCGCACATAGTTCTAGTGTATATCCCTGTCAGGTCTTCCCGGTTTTGTAGCCTCCCTAGTTTCTTTTCTTACATCTTCTACAGCCACCCACCAAGTCATATGACCCGCATGCATTTCTCCGCGCTCAACCTCCCTCCCTCCCTAACACATCATATGCCTGTGGGCAGCCATGTCAAATTGCTCTCTCTCATATGGCCCTTGTCAATATGCACCATTGTGCACTACTTTCTGATTTCAAATTACGGGCTTGCTACTCAAATAAGGTTGACGTCAGTCACAGCGGCGCTAAAAGCGGCGCTGGCGCTCAGCCAGGCTGGCAGACGTTCTTGCGACATACACTTGTGAAGTGCTGGATAATTTTAGCAGTGAGAAGCGGGAAGATCGTTTGCGTTGTAGGCCCGGTGGACGGTCATGGAGTCGGAGAACGCCAAAACCCCTTCCCCTCCGCCGGAGCAGCTTGCCACCGTAGAGAATAAAACGGCAGCAGCCGATGAAGAGGATGCAACGCAGGACGCAGTCGACACCAAAAAGCATGCAGACAGCACCTCCAAACCCGGCAGGGTGAGGAGTTAGGCGGGGCCTGCGTTGATTGAACCTCGAGGAGGACGATGCCGCCCTTTGAGCATGTATGCAGCCGGCACGGCGGCGACGACTGATGGCGGCAGGGCGGTGGCGCCAGCTTGTGCTTCATGCTGTGTGATGCGTTTGAGTAGGCCTTGAAACCTCGGGCGGGTGATGTCAAGCGCTTCTTCTGCACGCACCAAACATTTTGCAAACCAGCGGCTTTTCCACCGCCCACTGCTCATACTTCGTGCAGCCCGTGCCGCTGAACCCATTCAAGAAGCGCAAGGTTGCGCTCTTCCTTGCCTATGTGGGGCACGGCTATCAGGGCATGCAGCGCAACCCGGGAGCTAAAACTATCGAAGATGAGTTGTTCAAGGCGCTGCATGCCGCTGGAGCAATCTCAGATGCCAACAACGATGACCACGGCTTCATGAAGGTGCGTGGGTGGTCGAGATGATGGTGAAGTTTCTCATATCTCATGGGATCTGAAGGGAACATACCCTTGCTAATTAAGGAATTACATTAGTAGTCATGGGTGCCATAATGTTGCTGATAGGCGTTGAAATCAAATGCTGGTTGCCTTGAGTTGGGGAACACGTGGGTGACTTCACAAATGTATCACAACTACCAGTGGGGCAACCTGGCTGCCCTTGCTCCTCTTCCACCTCCGCCTGCCTGACTCCCTGCACCACACATCTTACTCGGTTTGCCCGTCCGCCGCGCGTGGCGCCCCTTCCTCCCCGGGCTCATCCGTTTTCCCCTGCCCTCTGCTTTTGCCTGCCCCGCCTCCAGATCCATTGGATGCGCGCCGCCCGCACCGACAAGGGCGTGAGCGCTGTGGGCCAGGTGGTGAGCCTGAAGATGGTGCTGGAGCCGGAGGGGATGCTGCAGCGCATCAACGCAGCGCTGCCAGAACAGGTGCGGCCAGGGCAGAGGCACGGCTGGGTGGCAGGTTGAGTTACCGCGGTCGGCCTGGCGGTGGGCCTGGCAGCATGGTTGAACGACTGAGGAGGGCTTCGGGTTTGTGGACAAGGTACAAACCACTGAGCGGTTGGCGTGGAGCAGTTCATGTGTTGAAACATGTGTTCATCATCTTCACAAAGTCCTGCATCCCTGCCCCTGGTCCTGGTCCTGGCCCCTTGCCAGCAGATCCGCGTGTTTGGGTTCAGCCGAGCCACAAACGGCTTCGACTCACGCAAGCACTGCGACAAGCGCAGGTGAGCGCTACGGCAGAACACTCGCATACACACGCTTTCTCATCCTACCCATTCTTGCTGCACGGCTGCCTATGCTGCCAACCTGCTCTCCTAGTATGCCATGCTGCCTGCCCTTTGCCTGGCATTGTTGATTGCACACCCCACCACACATGTGCACTGCCTTCTCGTCAAGCACTTGTGCCGGGTGTGCACTTTCATCCCCCTCCTCTCCTGCCTGCTTGTCCTCATCCCTGCCACCCTGCCGCCCCTTTGTGCATATGTGAAGGTATGAGTACATCCTGCCAGAGTGGGCCTTTGACCCGCGGCTGGGCCGTGGCCGCGCCCAGCGCGCTGCGGCGGAGATGGCAGCAGCAGAGGCAGCAGCAGGCAAGCCTGTAGGCGCGGAAGGGGCAGCGACTCCTGCACAGGAACAGCAGCGGGGCGAGCAGCAGCATGGTGAGGGGCAGCAGCAGCAGGAGCAGCAGCAGGATGCGTTGCTGCCGAGTGGTGACACGCAAGAGGAGCGCGCAGCAGGGGAGGTTGGTGGCCAAGCACAGGGGGCTGCACCTGCAGATGGTGCCCCCGGTGACGCAGGAGAGGCTATGTGCGCAGATGGTGCTGCAGCAGCAGGGGCGACTGGTGGTGAGTCACAAGCGGCAGCAGCTGGGCCAGCAGTGGACGCGGCGGAGGAAGAAGCACAACCAGCAGGAGAGGCGGCGGCGGCGGCAAACGGCATCTCTCAGTCAGCAGCAGCGGGCACTGCCATTGCTGCGGCAGGCAATGGGGACGGTGATGCCCCGTTTTTGTTTGACGACGCCTGCGCCCAGCGCCTTACACAAATTCTTTCTAATGTGAGCAACTTTCTCATACAAGCTGCCCACAGTTTCAGCAGTTACCTGCACAGAAGTGGTGTGCATCACTTTCTTGCATTGCGTAAGCCTGGTGCCGCCTGCATTCCGTATGGTGAGGGGCGTTTACCACTGTGCCACCCATCCCTGTTGCTTGCAGTACGAGGGCACCCACAACTACCACAACTTCACCGTACGCAAGCTAGCCTCCGCGCCTGACGCCAAGCGCTACATCCTCTCATTCAGGTCAGTGGGGTGCCCCCCCCCCCCCCCCCCCCCCCCCCCC
>JAAMXP010002379.1:0-11402 GCA_019693395.1 Ettlia oleoabundans | reverse complement strand
CAAGAAACTCAGGAAAATCAGCTGCGCCAACCTCATCAGCTTATCACTAGCAGATAAACAACCCATTTGGGTTGCATTATGCTGACCAAACAGTTGAGTAACAGCCATGGTAGTAGCAACGGTAAAAGCCGCTGAGGAACAACATCTGCTGCTGATGTACAACAAAAGGCCTCGCACAACATGTCCTGGTGTGTCGGGGGTAAGCAGTATGTGCTCAACCAGCAACCGTGCAGCTCGCCGGCTATAGGCTGCTGCAACCAGCATAGCTTCCAATCCTGCCTCCAACGTCCGCGCATCTGAGATTACAAGGGGGCGTCCCGCATGCCTGCAGCAGCGCAACAAACGCTTCAGCGGTGCTAACCGGAGGTTCATGCTTGCTGCTGACAGCTCTGCAGCATACTAAAGACGTTGGAAGATGCGGGCAAAACTGATCCACCTGGCCATGGGCACCTCAGCGGTGCGCGTCTTCCTATCCTCAGTGTAGCCGCCGCCCTGTTGACAGATGAATTTGACGGGAACTATAGGTTTAGGAGATGGGCAGCATAGCACTGCCAGCCCCAGCTATGAAAGCAGGAACGTTGGACTGGTTCAGATGGTGGGGCCAACCACCTGCGTCCCAGGAGCAGTCTAATCTATTCATCCACGAGTTTACTAGCTGGCTAGGTTGTATACGTCAAGTGCCTGTAAGTCGTGTTTGATTCCTCGACACACATTGGACGAAAGTTATCGGCAACAGTGTATAGCCTCCCAAGTACAACCTTACAGACTGGGGAGCCTTGCCATACTCTTGCAGTTAACTTGAACCTGCAGTCATTCTGCCCACGCGTCACCTACCGAAAGAGGCCGACCTGCCACGAGTGCTTGCCTTGGATGCGCGCCTGTGTCTTCTTGTTAATAGATCACAGACTGTTCTTCTTCGTCGAACGACAGTACATCTGTAACAGGTAGTGTTTGGCTAGCGTCTTGCAGTCGACAACTGGGTTGCAGCCGCTGCTGTCTTAAGCTCTTGCAGACACCTGCCACAGCGGCCACCTTGTTCTTACACCCGTTTCTTGCAGCTTCCGCTTGCTTGCCGCCNAAAAATAAATAATAATCACCACACAACCACACCACTACCGACAGTTTCCCACCAGATTCTCTTGCAGCGCCCCAAACCGATCACCATGGGCATTGGAGACAAAGTCAAGGACGTGGCGCACAAGGTCGGCATCGGCGGCCACAAGGGCGAGGAGGCACATGGCAGCGAATTTGGGTCCAGCTACCAGAACGTCGGGGCCACTTATGGCGCCCAGGGTGCTCCAGTAAGTGTGGCACATTGCTGGCGCAAGGGCAGCTTCCAAACTGCCACTGCTGCTTGGAATTATGTATGGTCCCTCCCATCTTCTGCAGGGCATTGCTGCTCCCGTGGCCCCAGGCACTGCCACCACTGCATCAGACATTGCTGCCGCACCACCAGTGGGACAGGCTGAGTACGCCACCACCGGCTATGGTGCAACCACCGGTGCCGAAGAAACCCGCCCCAGCGGGGCAGACATGCTGGTCAGTCAATGCAGCATGGGGTAGAGTTTCTTTTGCACACAGGGCTTGGCTTGCAAGCAGCACCAAGCTTCAACGGCAAGCAAGAGTTGTTCATGGTATGCCTCCGCCTCCTTGGCTGCAGGCCACCTCCACAGCGGGCGAGGGCGGTGCCACCTGCGGCACCGAGTATTTCACCAAGGTGGGTGGGCAGGTCCGGCAAGGTTTTGCATCAAGATGTGGACCAAGATGATCTGGGGACGAAACAGGCCGCAACATTGCCTACCGGGCAGCTATGGCTCAACCCTGTGCAGGTTGAGGACCGCCCTGTGGTGAAGGAGCGCGTGGAACTGGTGCAGGAGCACAGGCCCGTGGAGAAGGAGTTCGTGGTGAGTGAGAACCAGGACTTTACTGCCCCCACAGCGCCAGAGTTTCCCAATGGCACTACCCCGTGGTGGCAGCAGCCCCAGCAGGTCTGCTTCCCTTGGCACCAGCCAGGCAACCCCTGTCGAACACGCACCACTTTCTTCCTGTTGCCTTGCCTGATTGTACTGCAGGTTGAGACGCGCAACACCGGCGAACAGCGTGAGGTGGGCGGCGGGGAGGTGGAGAGTTTGGGCACCACGGTAAGTGCTGGCCCATAAGCCTCCACACTGCACCACCACACCAGAAGAATTAGTGAAATATGAACAGAGATATCTATACATATGTCATGACTCGTGATGCTCATGAGCAAGCGTTCACCAAATTCTCAGGGCTGTTCGATGGCATGCCAACGCGTGCAGGAGCGTGTTGTGGCCTCTGGAGACCGCAAGTACATGTGAGGAGGATGGCGAACATGAAGTGCCTCAAAAAAAGATAATTGAGCCTGTTACCTAAGCGGAGCAGCTGATGAAGTATTTTGCACATGCGTGGCGTTCTGATATGTAGTCTTGAGAGCTGTTAGTCAACACAAGACGTATGTAAGCAAGCAAAGGAAAGACAGAGCAAGGAGTCGGGCAATTGATTTTATGCAGTTGGAGGCGGAATGGTTACGGGCAGTAGGGCGTTGAGAACAGTTGCCGCCAGATGTACAATCCAAAGGTGGACGCCATAAATACAAAGCATCTGGGGTTACAGGGGTCCGTAGTAGGTGTTCGTCCAGCATCCGTGCAGTCCGCTGGGCACAGGCTGCTTAAACCTTAGCATAGCTCTTGGTCCCGCCTCCAAGTTGCGGGCATCTAAGATGACGAGGTGGCAATCAAGCGTGCCTGCAGCAGCACAACAAAGTTCGGCAGTGCCAATCGGCAGCGATGAAGCGCACAAGCGCACAGACGTTGCACAGCAGTTGTTTGATAGCCAGCCAGCACTCACTGCTGTTGAACATGACCGTCAGCAGCCAGCCGTCATCCTCCTCTGTAGCCCCTGGTCGTGCCACAAACTTGGGCTCCAGTGCAAAGTTTTGGTAGCCTGGCCGCCAGAGGGACACGCGGTTGTCGACCATGTCCACCTGCAGGCACGCCAGGAGGGTGGGAGTGTTGTGGCGATGCAACCGTGCCACAGCAGGTACAGAAGTGCAGTTGATGAAAGTAGCAGCTATCCCATCGCCACAGCCCAGCTGCAGCCACACCTTTGCAATGCCAATCTGCACTTGGTCTGTTTCAAAGACGCTGTTGTACCCGTACACGTAGCGGTGGGACTGGCCCTGAAATAGTAGCAGGGGTGCAAAGTGGCACTGGAGCGGTGCATCAGGTGTGCAGCTGCACAAGGGCATTGCCAGCGCCATACAGCTGCCACCCAAGCTGGACACTGCTGCTCAATCCAGGCCTGTGTATTACCAGCAAACAGCTAACACTAGAGGCAGCAGTGGGGAAAGATCGGGACCGTCCTCATCATGATTGCCAGCACATGCGCACCACTCACCCAGCGGGACTCGTTGATGCAGCACATCTCCAGGTACTGGTCAAACTTGCTGGCCAGGCGCAGCATGCCACACCGCAGGTCAATTTCCACGCGGCGCAGCCGGCTATTGAAGGCAACATCCGGGTCAATCTGCTCAGCAGCAGCGGGTGAGAGCGGCATACTGAGGCAAGCGCAGTGGCAACCACATCCTCAACACCACCAGTACAGAAGATGGAGGCAAGCGCACAATGCCAGGGGTGGCAGCGGTCCAGCACAGGTACCATTCTCTGGCGCATGCCATGCTGGCCCTGCATGGCTTGCCTGCTGCTCCGCCAGCGCTTCACGTCCCACTGCAGGCAGGCTGTCATAGTGAATGCTATCAATGATGATGCGCTCGCCGTCCTCTGCCTCATACGCGTTGGCATGGTGGAACACAAACAGCGGTGGTGCCATAAAAGTGCGTGCCGGCAATGGGAGGCCCTGCAGTGCATGAACACGTTCCAGGTGCAGAACACTCATTGTTGGGATCGCCTTGCCGAACATCTTTCTGCAATGCACTGCACGGCCTGCTGACGGCAGGTGCACCCACAGGTGGCTAACATCCCAACATCACTTGCCTGTCCATCTGTCTTGCCAGGACGGGGAATGAGGTGCACCAGGGTGGGCTTTTCAGGTACCCAGCGCACGCAGGCGGCAGCAGGGGCCTTGCCTAGCATGTAGGGCACAGTATCAACTGCAACAGCATCAATGGGTGGAGAATGTATGGTTATTATGTACGAGGGTGACTGCAGCTGCAAGACTCGGGCTTACAACTTGTAACCTTTCCAGCACAGATTGGTGCAAACTTGAAACTACAACAAAATACGAAACATAAAAACAAGCAAAGTGCGGCTAGCCAGCGCTGTGCTCCCACCTGTTACAGGATTCTGGAATACAACGTAGTAATTTACGGTGACAGCAAAGTCATGCAGGAAAGCGAACCCTGCCAGTTCAAACGTTGCTTGTGCTGCCACTTCAAAATCTGCAAGTGGACCAGCAACACAAACATGCTGAGCTCGGGGAGACGGTGGCAACTTGGGAAGGCACAACTCCTGCCTGGCAGACAAACAGACCCTCCCTACCTGAGGTGAACTCCCAGAAAGTGAGCGTTGTTCCAAGGTAAGGTGGCAACGGTGGCTGGCGGACGCTGGGGCCGACTCTGTAACAGCAGCAGCCACCCAGGCAACTTCTCAAATGGTTTACTCCAACAAGCCGGCCTGCCTTTGTCAGTAAGAAGTGGACATGTTGCAAGGTTGAGGGCTGGGCAGGCAACAGAGAGCTTACTTGTATGTAAAACACACGAGGTGACCGGTATTGCTGTCGACGTGCGGATGAGCCGTCATCGCATCACCACCTGCAGGTAAGGCGGGCGACATGCCGCATCTGCCTTTACCCGCACTCCCCAACAGATCAGGTCACACTCCTGTAAGCCACTTCACATCAAAGTGTACCAATGTGCAGTTTCGCCTCCTCTCAGGGCTGCCTGACAGCCTGGCTGCTCGCAGTCTGCCTCACCTGCTGCAAACACCTCCGGTGGCATGTGCTGCGCATTGCCCAGACGGTCCTGTGTGGCCCTGACCGCCGCAGAGAATGCTTCATTTGCTGCTGAGGAGCCCATATCAAATGGCAGCCCCGCCTTCAGCCGTCCCTCCAAGGTTTCAAGCCCCTCTGTCTCCAGGCTCTGTGGGTTAAGACGGTAGGGCTGTGAAGCCTCAAACAGCGCCCACAATCGTCCACCCCAGTTGATCACATTCGTGTTGCTGGTGTTTTTCACATACAAGTCGAGCGCGTTGTTGGCAGGTCCGCCAGGCCGCTGCGTGGCAAAGGTGCCCCGAAACAGAATCTTTTGCTCCTTGTTCTCGGCCAGGTACCTGCACAGGACATAAATAACGCCTAAATACACATTGTGTTCGCAAGAGGTGATGTGAATGTATTGGGCATGATGCCCAATGCACACATTTGGTTACGATGGTTTGGCAGGCAGACCACCCTATCCAGCAGCCCAAAAGCCAGCACTCACTCTGCTGTTTGCACAAAGCGCGATCGGAAGTAGGCTCTTCCATTGCAGAATGCAATAGATAATATGAGGCCATCCCCGTCGTACGGGTGCTCCACCTTGCTGCTGCCAATCTCAAACTTGCCTGGCCCATTCCTGTGCACAGCACAATTGCGCAGTACAGGAGATAGCATGAACGATAGGTAAGGGGGTGTGGAACATCATAACAGATCATTCTTCAGTGTTGGGATGGGCTGCCGGGCTGAAAGGCAGCCAAGGAGCCCCAGACATCTTCACCTGAACAGTGTGCCGTGGAGATCGGTGGGAACCTGGCCTGACACCGTCTCCATCCAGTAACCCTCCGCCTCCTCCTCCGTGCCTACAAACCCTCTATCCCAGTTGTCCAAAAAGGCTTTGTACTTCTCGTCCACTTGCGTGTTCCGCTGTGGGATGGTGCTCTCCTGTGCTGGAATTTCAGGCTGTGAAAGCAGGCGGTCCACAGTGGAACTAGCGCCAGAGCTACTATGGCCTTGGGTGGCAAGCGTCACACGCCTGCATCACAGAGCTGAGGATATACACGCTAATCTCGTGAGCAATCAATGCATCAAGCTAAAAGAGTGTCAAAGCACGAACACCATGCACAGCTGCACCCACCTGCCACGCTGCTTCGGACGGAGCCTGCCAACAACCTCAGGCGGTGCAGGGGGCACGCTTGCTAGGCGCACCGAGGGCAAGCCTGCATGGCCGACGCTCATGACCCAGTACTCGCAAGGAGGACGATCGCAGAGGTGAGCCTGCGCACAGCTAAGCAGCGTGAACTTCCCCGAGGGCGCCAGAGCCCGGCCTCTGCACAACTCTCTCGCCCGCCCCACAATTACGCTGGTCAAATCAACTTCTGTCACCGAATGGAGGGTCCAGTTGGAAATAATGGACACCATGTGAACAAACGGACGTCCATGCCATGCGTGCTTTGCTAGCTGGCGCACCCCCGTAAGTGCTGTATGTACACTGTGACCAGGTGCTTGTTGGCAAGCAGCAATAGCGGTATATTTCTACCTGCGTGGTTTGGAGATGGTCAAGCTCACACCCGCCCTCGTGGGGCAACTGGCGCCGGGGCTAGGTTTGGAAAACGTCACGCGGTTGGACGCGAGTAATCGGTCGATCGTCGAGGTGCGCGAGCCTTGCATTCCTGGAGGCATGCTCATCCTTTATTCCCTTTGTGCTTTTGCCCCTGTTGGGCGAAATGCCAGAAGGTTGGTGTAATGCCTTAAGGGGCAATGCCTTGCCATGCACGTTCTCTGGGCCCATTGCACTGGCAGTGCACTCAAGAGGGTCAGTACTAGCTAGCATGCTTTGTTCCCTTGCTCCACAGGTGGTGGACTTGGTGGCTTGCAAGGCACTGCAACGCCTGGACATCAGCAAGAACAGCTTGGGGTCCCTGGATGGCATTTCCATGAACACCAGCCTGCGCTGGCTGTCCGCTGCCAGCAATAAAATTTCCAGTGTTGCATCCCTCAAGGAGCTGACCAACCTGGAGGTGTGGCCCCCAAGCAACAGGAGAAGAAGATTCATAAGCGTTTCCCGAAAGATTGATCAACACGTGTTATTGCGCACTCGATAAGCTACCCATGCACCGCTATCTCTTCCTTGTAGGTGCTCAACCTGGGACGCAACCAGATTGAGGGAAAGCTTGCTGTGGGGCGTCTGCATGCGCTGAAAGCCCTCATCCTGAACGAGAACAAAATAAATCTGGTTGGAGGTGCGTTATTCAGACCCAGCATGGAGCAGCATCTTGAAACAATAGCTGCCCAAGCCCTGTAGCCTTCTGCTTGTCGTGCAATTTTTGATGCCTTATGCGTACTTGTTGGAGTGCTCTGCAGGGCTGGAGAAGTGCCCCGAGCTGAACACGCTGGTAAGGGAAGTCTTGCAAGCTCGCCTGCCTGTGCCGGCTCGCCTGCCTGCCCCTGCCTGTCGCTTTGCAGACCATGTAATATCATTACAGCTACATCCTGCAAACTGCTGTATGCTGTTTCCTCTGCTGCCTGCACAGGTTCTCTCGCACAACGCAGTGACCAGCCTTGGAAGCTGGTTAAGCGGGTGCGAAAAGCTAGAGAAGCTGTCGATTTCGCACAACCAAATCACGGAGTTGGGCGCCGCCCTCAAGTGAGTCTCAGCAGGTCCATTCTGGCTAGCAACATTTACGATAGCCACTGCACAAATCAATTTTTTCGATTTATTTGAACCCTCCTTTGAATTGGCACAGGGGCTGCCCCAATCTCCTGGAGCTGCGGCTCAACCACAATCAGCTGCGTGCCCTGCCCGCCGAGCTGGCTAGCAACAAGCGCCTGCGCATCCTGGACTGCGGCAGCAACCCAATCGCCTCTTTTGATGATGTCTTGGTCAGATGTGAATGCATTGCATGCATTGGGTCCCCACTAGGGCGCGTGTGTATATTGGCTGAGAGTGACCGCAATGCGAGTTTGCGTCTGTGCCTGCTTGGCTGGCTGTCATCCCGCTCTCCAATTGCATGGTATCCAAGCCGGTCGCCTCAATAAAGTGCCACGGCACCCGGTCTTGTTACTTATGCTACAGCAGACCGCAGGGTCGATATCGATACCTGCCCCCATTTCTCATGGCGGATGTCGAATGATCCCCCCGCAACATCCAATGTAGCTGGCCACATCACCGCAGGCACCATAGAGCCTGTGCAGCTGCGCATAGGTGCCCTAAGCTTGCCTGCGTTGCGCTGTGGCCGCTCCTGCTAGTTCTGCAGGTTCTGTCCCAGCTTTCACACTTACGGTCTGTCAGCTTTAAGGGCTGCCCGCTAGCGTCGGTTCCAAACTATCGAGCACGCGTCATGTCCCTCCTGCCCCACGTGGAGATCTTGGATAACCAGCGCATCGCGGAGCGGCCAAGGAAGCAGCAGGCGGCTGCCACGACAGTGCTGGAAGCTGGCAGCGACCAGGTTGGGCTGACAGCAGCGGTGGCAACCAAGCTGCGCCAGCAGCAGGAGAGTCAGCAGCCAGCAAAGCAGCAGCAGCAGCAGCAGCTGCCTGAAGCGAAGAATCGAGTGACGCTTGGGGTAGACAAGAGCAGGACGGAGCCACGACAGGCAGGGAAGGAGGAGAGGCGTGGCAGGCAGACCCAACTGTTGCAGCAGACAGCATCAGCCGCACAGCATACACCACGTTGCGGTCAGCTGCCAAAGAAGCACACGGTTCAGGAGCAGGCTGAACCAAGCAGCGCAGCAGGAGCAGTGGCATCCAAGCAAGAGGGTGGCGCTGGTGGTCGGCACTTGCCAGAGCTTGACGCTATACCAGCCGATCATGCTGAGGAGCCTCACAAGCGAAAGCGGCGGCGGCGCAGCAAGAAAGGCAATGATGAGCGAGAAGACTGGGGGCAGGCAGAAGAGGCTGCTGCTAATGCTCCTACTCCAGCAAAGCCAACAAAGCAGCCTAAGCGGCAGCAAGAGGGAAACAAGAAGCAGGCTGAGAATTCCAAGGAGCAAGGGCAGCACAAGAAGCCAGTCAGCATTGTAAAGCCAGCACACCAGGCCGGCAAGGTGGGGCAGCTGGCTGGTGCGGGTGCAGGCCCCATAGACTCTGAAGATGACGATTTGGCAGATGCTGCTGAACTGCTGCAGAAGCCAGCCAAGCAGAAGCAAGATCCGAGGCAAACAGGTATGCAAGGATGGAGAGGGGATCGGGAAAAGGATGTGGTCAGGCAGGGATGTGCTGGACAGAGATCCCGTGACAATATTGTTGTGCAAGATTGCGTTGTGATGGCTATTGCATCGAAGTGTGCCCTGCAGGCGTCCTCAAGGTGATTGACATGAAGAGGCAGAAAAAGGACAAGCAGCAGAAGGCAGGTGGCGGCAAGCAGCCTGCTGTCACTGGTGCTGAGGCGCTGAAAACGCTCTTGCAACCTGCTAAAGACGTTGGCCTTGGTGCAGGCTTGCCCGCTTGGGATTGAGCCTATGCATTGGGAGCGTCGCATGCGCTGCTCTGTGTTACACCAGCATAAATCGATGGCTGACATCTGTGATCGAGTGCAGCAGCAGAGAGATGCAGCAGCGCCCGCGGCGCTTTCAAGGCGACGCATCTGCCAGGTTGCTTACAACTGCCAGGAAGCGGTTCAACTCCTGTTCTGTGTTGGTGTAATGCACAGATGCTCTCACAACCGCGTTTAACCCGCGCTTCTCGTAGTCGATGCGGCTGGATCCGATATGTGAGACGGAGGTGTTGATGTGCTGGGCAGCGAGCGCCTGCTGCACCTGGTCAGCTGCACAGATGCAGTTGGGCAGCTGCGAGAGACTTGAAGCAATGTGAGTGACTTGAAGAACATGCACCAGCTGCACGGGCAGGCCGTTAAGGCAAGGCCACATTACAAGCATTTGCCCCCACCTGTCAGCCCTTTTACAGTGAAGCTGACCAGCCCGCAGAGCTGCCGTCCATGGTCTTGAACAGTTACCGCTGGAAGAGTTTCAAGGCCGCGCCGTAGCAGACCTGCCAGTTGCTGTATCCTCTCCCAGATGCGGTCAATTCCCAGCTGCAGGACTTCGCTGACTGCTACCCCTAGGCCGACCTGCGCAGCACCTGGGTTTGCGGGAACGGTGATAGGAAAATCGAAAGACCTTGCGCGCTTGGATATATTGCTAGCATGGCACAGGTGTCCTTGCATGAGCATGCCCCACCAGCAGCCATGCTGGGCTGGCATGCCAACCCAAGGAATGCCAAGCTATCATTCACACCCACCTTTGCAGCAAAACTCATTTCGTACGACTCAAACCGCTTGGCGGTTGGCTGAAGGGTGTATGTTTGCCGCCCGCTCCAGCTGGCAGCCACATTGTCCAGAAGCGCAGGTTCAAACTTGTCCAGGGCATCTCTATGTAGAAACGGTAATAGGAGTCGGGGGCGCAATGAGCTGCCTTGGCCACAGCACGAGAGCACAGAGAGCGAATAGCAGGCAACCTTGCAGCCAGCGTGCAGACTAAGGACTGCACAGCCAGCAACACACACCTCCGGCAGAAGAGGAAGCCGGTGCCCCGTGGCCCCCGCAGATACTTGCGCGATGTTGCAGACAAGAAATCGCAGCCGATTTGCTGAACGTCCACTGGCATCTGTCCCACACTTTGGCACGCGTCCAACATAAACAGCACGCCAGCACGGCGGCACACTGCTCCAACAGCCGCTGCATTATACACTCTTCCTGCAAAGCCAGCGTATGAGCCCCATGATGGGAGCTGTAAAGACAAATGATGTTCGGCTCACGTCTTCCGTGGAAAGCTCTACCTGAGCTGGTTGGGACGTGGCTGATTGACACTAGCACTGGAGGCTTCCCGCTTGTCAGCATGGCCTCCAAGGCGGCTGTGTTTATATCGCCATCAGGGGTCTCTGGAATGACATCAATTCGCACCCCGGTTCTCCTGGCAGCAGTGGGCAAGTGACAGCTCATTGATGACAAACGAAATGTTGTGCTGCTCTGCATCAAACAGTTGCTGAACCAGCACCCACTTGGCTAATTGAAGCAGCGCGATAAAGTTGGAGCCATATTCAGCAACACTGGTAAGCACCTGCAACGAGCGGGAGCGCAAAAAGATGCAAGTCGTCAAAAGCAACCATAACTGCTTCCAGGGCCAGCGATTGGAGTATGGCAGGCAATCTCATGGACATGTGCTGGGACACACCCGATCGCCCGATTTCCAGGCCCAAGCCAGCCCGTAAACCACTTGCTGCCAGGCTGCGGTTGCGCTACTGACAACAGCAACTTCCTCTGGGGCGCAATTTAGCAGGGCAGCCAGTGCCATGTATGGCCGGTTCAGCTCGTCAATGCTGGCGTCAAAAGTTTCATATCCGCCATGGGTGGCTTCTCTGCACGCAGCACCACCCATGTGGTCACAATTTACTGCAACTGACTTATCAAGCAGCACAAAGCCCAACTTGGGCACGAGAAGTTGGGGGTGGGGTGGGGG
>JAAMXP010002375.1:2968-13345 GCA_019693395.1 Ettlia oleoabundans | reverse complement strand
CCACCCCCCCACACACCAGCCCAGCCACTCACCTTGATGCCCTTCAGTGCTCGGCTGAGGATGCGGGTCTGCACAGGGGTGAGGCCACGACCCTGCACGTCGCCAATCTTCTCGTGCCTGCACCACAGGGACACTGGTGGGCAGAACATGCAGGGATGTGCCCCAAACCCTCAAACTCCCACCCCACATACGCCACACCCTTTCCACATATGCGAAGGAGATGGGAGTCTCTTCGCTTGTTACTTTTGATCCGTCCTCCCTGCCTCTCCCTGTAGTGCCCATTGCCGCCCCCAACACTCACATGTAGTCGGTGAGCTCACAGGCCTCCAACATGGCGGTGGCAGCCATGTTAACGTTCAGGGCCAGACCGGTCTGCTTGGCAGGGAGGGGGACGGTGGCACAAGCGGATGTATGGTGAACTGTTGCCTGACAGCCACCGCTTGCCGGGGCGGGGCGGTGGGAGGTGGGCTGTAAGCCTGTGGAGAGGCTGGCAGCTGTGGCGCTAAGGATACAGCTTCACCAGAACAGGTGTGAATATACCTTTGAGAGGCGCTGCTTGTACCACACACCCCATGCATGCACAGACCTGGCAGGGGCGCAGGCTCTGTTGATATCCCAGCCACACCTCCGCACCGCCGCCAATGGAACGGACCTGCAACCAACGTCTTGTGAGCAACAGGGACAGGGCCATGTTCCATGTGACGCAGAAGCCAGCGCCTGCTGCCCTTCTGCCCCTGCCTCAATGGTCGCACTGCATCATCCCCACATGGTGCTGGGGGTGCTGCCTGCTGTGTCTAGTCGCCCCAGAAAAGCGCACCAGCATCTTGATTCTTATCAATTTACCAGGCCCACTAAGAACTGCGAGACCCCGGTCTCCCATTTGCACAAGTTTCCACCCCAGTAGTGAACCCACATGTTCGTCGTGGTAGAAGAACCCGCGCCCCACAGGCAGGCAGTCCTTGTTGTACGAGGCGCGGTGCTTGAGCACGACATCCAGCGCCTGCAGGGTGGGCAGCAGCACATGGAGGGCAGAGTACAGGTGTAGAGCCGAGGATGCTGGCCTCAGGTTGCCGTGCATGCCTCACTTCGCTGGCACCACAGCAATCTTTCCACCTGAATGGCGTGGTAGGCCAGCTCCTCGTCTTGACCCCTCTGCAGCCATCCATCCAGGCAGGCAGCCAAGTAGACAGGGAACCAGGGAATGGGGAGGCATTGGGCAGCAACAGATGATGAGGCGACGAGAGGGCTGGCAGAGCAATGGGTGGGTGACCAAGGAGCACAAGAGCGGGGAGATAGTAGGTAGGCGGGATGACTTATATGACGGCAGTGTCACTGCTGTTTGGGCTTGGCAAAGTGGGCAACTGTTTGCATGGATACCACAAGGGATGCTGCCGCTCAATCAGGGGCGACATGCTTCAACCAAGGCAGCACATCTGTCCGCAAGTAGCAGCAGGAGTATCCCACCATAAACGCTTGCAGTGACGCGATGGGGATGATGTCCACGCGGCGGATGAGCACAGACAGGCGGCGGGGGCGCCCCTCGCCCTCAAGCTGAACAGATACCTGCAAGGAGGAGGCATTCACATATTCGGGGGCATCAAGAACCTCCT
This sequence comes from Ettlia oleoabundans, assembly GCA_019693395.1. Lineage (NCBI taxonomy): Eukaryota > Viridiplantae > Chlorophyta > Chlorophyceae > Chlamydomonadales > Ettlia > Ettlia oleoabundans. The sequence continues at coordinate 11,735 of JAAMXP010002375.1, read as the reverse complement.
TTGAGTACAGGCCATCCACATGAGGCACACTTTGCAGACAAGTTGTATTGCAGAACAGATGCTGCAGACCCGCACTGGCAACAGCCTCCGTGTGGGGGTGCTGCTCTGAGATGTCGGCAGCTGTGCTTGCCTCCTGCGTGATTTCATCGTTGGGCACCAGCTGTGTGAAGGGCGCATACATGTTCTTGCGCCCGTCAAAGGCCCAATAACCTGGAGGTAGCAAGGATGGAAGATGTGTGTCTCAGGGGTGGGACACAAGTTGGTGCAAGGGCATGGTGCGGTATGCGTGGCTGGGCGGCTGGGAGGTGTAGTGTGCGCTACGGAGAATAAATATTTTACTGCCAGTAGGTAGGGCAGGAGTGCTGAGTGCTAGGGGGATGTAGCTATGGCAGGATGAAGGGGCTGGCAGGCAATAAGGGCCTGAACGCCAGCCCATGCTGGAAGGGAAAGGGAAATTAGGGAAATTTACGCCCTTGGGCGTGGATTGAGGAAGCACTATCACCTAGACCGCAACTGCTGAGGCGGTGCAGGCTCCGCCATACTACGTCTTTGGTTTCAGCGTTCAGGATTCACCCCTTGGGGTCCCTTGGAAGCGGCGGTGTCGTAGGCTACCGTTCGGCGGTTTTCCCTCCCTAGTTCCAGCCAAGGTTGATGCCTCGACTGGCGTACTAGGTACCACTTTCCGCCTATCCCCTCTTTCCAGATTCCAAAGAAACCCGTACTCAAGGGGATTCGAACCCCCACCTCTGGCTAGTAGGAACAAAGGTCTTTCGACTGGCTTCCTGCCGGTGGTGGCCCGGAGGGGGTCCCAGCCCATGCCGGCCAGTTTGCCACCCCACCGCACCTTCGGGCCACTGGCGGTCCTCTGCTACCTTTTGCATGGCAGCCCTGCTTGGGGGTGAGGGGCGTACCAAAGGACAGTGAGCTGGGGAGGGCAGGACCAGCACGGTGCCTGATTCCTCAACAAGGCATGCGTTCAACGTGTAGAATGTGAGCAGGCCCCCAACTCATCCATCGAGAAGAGGCACGGCACAGCACAGCACAGCACCCCCTCCCTTCCCTTCCCTGGTTGCCTTTGCCTTGCAGATATGCTCACCTGCAGATCTCAGCGGGCAGCGGCTTCTGTGCGGCTGCGCCCCGTGGCTCTGGCGGCGGCTGCTCGGGTGCCTCCTCCCTGCGTGCCCCCCTCACATCAACATCGTAGTGATATGCCTCGGTCAAGCTGCACTCAACCTGCAGGATGAAAGCCGGGCAGGTGGCAGGCAGGCAGGTCAAGGGCAGGCAGGCACATGGGTGACTGTAAACCAGGTGTGTGGCGGCGATGCGGGCAGCACTGGGACGGCCAAGGCGAGGTTGAGTGGCAGTGGCATGGCCAAACGAACGAGGGCTAAATGGCGCAGGCATGTGGGACGGGCGATGCAAGGTGAGGATGTCACGCTTGCAGGCAAGCAAGAAGGCTGCTCCTTGTTGGTCAAAGTCGGGGCATCAACATCTGTTGCAGCACTGAGAAGCCTGCGTTTAAGACAAGAATGCTGAAGGAGTGAGGAAGAGCAGCATCAACGTGTGTGTCTATGAGCCATTGCCTTGAACCAGTTGGCCTTGACCCTAATGCTCCTGCCCGACTGGCCAAAGCCGGGGCGCACAGCGCGCTGGGGCGTGTATGCCAGCTGCAGGGGGCGGGCCATCTGCTCCTCTTGGGTTCTGGCAGCTGGGGGCGCACGGATGGGGGCTGGTGCGCCAGCGATAGCAGGGGCAGGAGCTGAGGGCGCTGCAGCCTGCAGGCACATAAACATTCTTTCACTGGAGGGATAGCATACTCACTGGAAACATGTCGAGCATGCCATTGCAGATTGCACCATTGCATGATGTACAGAAACATCAGCAGGCTTACCGGAGCTGAGCGGGGCGGGCCGCCGCCGTAGCCCTCACCACCGCCGTAGCCGCGGCCGCCACCCCTACCGCCACCAGCAGTCATGGGTGGGCGGTACGCAGCCCTGCCACCGCCCCTGCCACCAACACCCTCGTAGCGGCCGCCACCCCTGCCGCCGCCCTGATAGCCGCCGCCAGCACCACCATATTGGCCCCTGCCTCCCCCGTACCCTCCGCTGCCGCTTCCACTCGGGCCAGCGTGGGTGGAGCCTTGGCCAGCGGCTTCAGCGTTGGCTGCAGGCCGAGGTGCTGGCTGGGGTGCTGCTGGTGCTGGCTGTGCCCTTTGGGCCTGCCCTTGTTGGCCGCCGCGAGGAGGCTCAGGAGCAAGCCCTGGAATGTCTGGCTGCTGGGCTGTGCTCTTCTTCTTGCGCACCATAGTTCACTACGTTGGGTGTTACCTGGCTTTCTGGCCAAGGTTATCCCAGGTATCAGCAATGCATGACCATGTCGGGGTTTGCCCGGCCGAGGCTCTGTTGGTGAGAGAGCTTTCACGAAATGGGCCTCCGTAACTTTCCTCCCGGCCTTCCCATTCGGCCTGCACAAATTTGTGGCACCAAACCCTTGCTTAGGGGGCCATGGGGTCCTTCAACCCGCCGTATCGAATCATGAGCTTGCACCGGCCTGAGACTTTCCTTCTTGGACTGCTCAGACGGATTTCTAACGCAGACTGCTAAGGATGAGTGCTATTTGTGCTTGCAACTTCAACAGTCCTTCCACATGAGGCTAAGCAAGATTGGTTCACTATGAAAGGCCTGGCCAATGTGCGAGTGGCAGTCCATAGCTTCCAGGCAGTCCACACTCAGCAGGAGTGCGTCTTCTGGACTGCCTGCTGTGTATGGTAGCATCTTGCAGCTATGCACCACGGGCACGGGTCAACCATTGTAGGGTGGCTGCAGGCGCATCTCAGCCTCGCATAGCCTCCCATCTGACTTTTGCCGCCCACCATACTTTTTCTTCTACACCCATGCGGGACCGAGCCTTCCTGCAACAATGGATTGGCTAGATGGGGCAATCCGGCCCGGCTGTGGACATGCCAGGTGCAGGCAGGCCCCGCATGACACAATGGGTGTGACGATGCACCAGCATGTCCAGGCGTCAGGTCTGTCGCAGCCGGGGGCTTGCTTGCTGAGATGAGCGGTGAATGGCGCCTGACGCTTCATAGGTCCAAGGAATGAGTGTCAGCATGTTGGCTGTCTGCTAATAAGTAAACATATGGAGTGCTTACAGCAAACATGAGAGTCTGAAATAGCAAAGCATGAGAGGGAGAAGGAGCAAAGCCAGCAAACCAACGCGAAGAAATAATGGTGCATGGAGGCAACCAGCACCTCCGCCCGCCCGTTGCAGGGGTGGCTTGGGGAGCCTACTGCCGCTCCGGTCGGGGCGCTGCCATGGAGACTGAGAGGATGAGGTTGTCGTATCCAAAGCCATCCAGCTTATTGATGGCGCGCAGTGCATCCTCGCGATGGATGAAGTTGATGAAGGCAAAGCCACGAGACTCGCCTGCGAATGGCCGTAAGCAACAAGTTGGCGGGGTGTCGTGGGGTTGCATGTGACGTGACGTTGAATGCACAAGCGAAATACAAAGCAGGGCAGGAGCACAATGCGGCATAATCACCTGCAAGCATCAGCCCATGCCAACGTGGCTCAGCCCAGCCCAGCCCTCCCCACTCATGTCCTGCCCAACCTTCATCCCACCATGAACCACTCCCGCCCTGCCCACCAGCCACTCACGCACCTGTCTCGCGGTCCTTGGCCACAAAGATGCGCTGGATGGGTCCAAACGGCCCAAACAGGTCCGCCAGGTCATCCTCAGTCACATCCTCACTCAGGTTGCTCACGCGCACACTGTTCTCGTCACGCCGCTTCTGCATCATCTCGCCGCCGCCATCGCCCGCGATGCGTGCGCGCAGTGAGGGGGGCACCCAGCCGCCCGGCTTGCCAGAACCCGCAGCAGGCAGGCCGCCGCCAGAAGGACCGTCCTGCAGCCACAGGGTAAACGGGAGCACCACATCAGCAGCGCTATCCATAAAACGGGCCGTTGGAAAATGGCCCCTCAAGCAAGCAAATTTGACTGAGGGCATGAGTTTTTCATAATATTACTGATGCACCAAATCCATGCAGACTAATACCACACTGGCGCTCCCCTGGTTTCTGCACATTGCCGAGCCGCACCCCTGCTGTGATCAACCTGCTCCTCATTAACCTTACATCCCACCACCAACACCACCGGCAGCAGCGCACCTCATCAGGGGGCCGCTCCGGTGCTGCGATAAGCCCCTTGGCTGCCAGAAGCTGCCGCTCCATGCGCTTCTTGTAGAGCATGTCGCGCAGGGAGCCCACAATGGCGCTCTTGTCAGACCCAGCCATGGCAGTCTGGAAGTCTGCTGCCTTGCTCTTCTCCTCCTGCGTCTGCTTCTGGCGCTGGATGCGCTCCAGCTGCACCTCATCAGGCGTCTGGCTGGTCACAGAATCCGCCGCACGCTCGGTGGCTGCCTCACCAAACTTCTTCCAGTGCGCACGGCGATCCTGCGCAACCTGCACCGTGCACACCGGCCCAGAAGGCGGGGCAGATCGAAGGGGCAGGCAATTGGTGGGGTTAGCCTGCTGCAGGTGCGGGGTCTGCTATGTTGACTGGGCTTTCCGCATATATGGTTTTCAGATGAGGCTGTGACTGAGCAGCAATAGCAAGAAGTGGCACTGCCGCTGTGCCGGTGTTCCTAACAGGTCGTCGCCTGCCCCAGCTTTGGTTGTTCGCCGGCCTCACCTGGTAAACCTTCTTTTCAATCTTGACCACCCGCGTCTTGGTGGTCTTCTTCATAACCTCTCCCTTGTCATTGCGGTAGTACTCTACTTTGGTCACCACGCCCTTGGCGTCGGGGCCAGAGGTTGTAAAGGGCGGCAGTTCTTCCTCCTCCTCCAAGAGGTCACCCCACTTGCTGGCGGACACCATATTGGCGTCCCTGTTCAACCGATGCCTGTTTGCCGCAGTCGATGCCGCTGTCAGGCCGGCTGGGGAAGGGGGGAGAAGGCTAGAAGCAAGCGAATAGTAATAGTACAATCCCAATATTGGAAACCTGCCGCATGCACACGGATGGCGGGCCTCCAGCGGTGTACCTTCACAACAGCAGTACGCAAGTCCCGCAGGAGACCAGAGGGTCTAGCAACCTCGTAACCAGTCCAAACCCACGGTTTACATGATTTGCATTGATAGACAGGTTTGCGTAGATATGCTCCGAGCCGCGCGATGATCGGTTTCCCTGCCTTTGTCGCAATTTTGGCGCGATGAGCCAACTGGATTTGGAGCACCTGGGAGTAAGAACTGAAGATGCCGGAGCCATCGAGGCAGAAGTGCTGGCCAAGGTGGGTCGCCTCGCACTGTTTCCTGAGCTTGGCAGCTTCATCCTGGTGCGCGACGTGGACGCTTTACTACGCAGCATGTGTCAATAACAATGCGCTACGCGCCTTTACCCTGGCTCGCCACTTCGCCACACAGGCACAGAAGGCGGGAGCTGTGGCGGCGCCGCCAGCCGAAGGAGAACCTGCTGCAAATGACCCCGTAGCCCTGCAGCAGCAGCTGCTTGCGGTGCGCCGTGAGCTGCGTGCAGTGGCAGCGGCAGTGGAGGGCATTGAGCAGCAGCATGACAAGGGGCACGAAGGGGAGCAGCAGCGCGAGCAGGTGGCAAATGATGCACCACACGTTGATGTGCCACCTGGGCCGCCAGCTGTGGCAATGGGTGGGGAGCTGCAGCAGGCGGTGATGCTGCAGCGCCTGGCTGATCTTCGGGCTCGCAGGCAGCAGCTGGAGGACTCGTTGGCACACCTGGGCATAGCGTCCCGGGCAGCAGCGGACGGCACTGGACAGGGTACCCCCAACCAGGCGGGCTCACCCACTGATGCTGGCAGCAAGCCGTTACGTCCACAGCAGCAGCAACAACAGCCGCGTGCGCCATCAGCAGGTAAAGACAGTTCATTAGCAGGTGGGCGAGGCGGCGGCGTCAGCGTGGGGAAGAAGGGCAAGCAGAAGGTGCAGTTTGATCTGTCAGAGGGCGATGTGTTTGCAGACCTGGATGCATCAGCTGGCAGTGGCAGCGGAAGTGGCGCCCAGGCCGGCCTGGTTGAGACAGAGCGGGACCGCCTGATCAGATTGGTGGGTGTGCGGCAGTCTGTCACTCTCAAGCAGCAGCAGAGCAAGGAGCAGTAGAGCAGTAGCAGCAGTAGCATCAACTGCCGAAAGGAAATGGGCTGGTGTGTTTCTCTTTGCTTGCACCTCTTTGGGCGTGCGTGTTCAAATTGCGCAGTTCATTCAGACGTCCCTTGGCTGTCTTTTACCATTTTTACTGCAACCATGCGCTGATGGGCTGCAGGGCATTCTGACGCCCTTTGATCGCTTGGATGGGTTTGAGCGCAAAATTGAGCGTGGGCCGCGACAGCAAGCCACTGGTGCCGCTGCACACATTGACAGTGAAGCAGCGCTCGACTCCTCCCAGCATGCAGCAGCAGAAGCAGCCGGCGGCAGCAATCCAGAGCAGCACGAGAGCATCCGGCGTATGGGGCAGGCGGTGCGGGCAGCCAAGGCTGCGCGTCCCACTTCCATTCTAATGGACCATACCGAGCTGCCCCGCCCCGACCGCCCGGGCAGGTGCAGTCCTTCCTTCCAGCAGCAGTGGGGCACTTGCTTCGCTGGGGTGTGGCGCCATGCTTGCATGATAAGCCTTGCCAAGCAGCCGCCGCTTACTGCTGCTCGCTTGCATAGTGCAAGCAACTGTGCTGAGCTGGTGCGGTCCCAGGTTGTATTCTCAGCCTGGTATGTGGGCAATGGCAGTCAAGATGGAACAGTCAACAGGTCTCCCTCTCAGCCTTCTGCTTGATGATGCTACCCAATCAAGGGTTTGTACATTAAAACTTACAAGCTTCAGTGTGTTTACATGCATGCGCAGGCGCATTGACGAGGGGTTCTGGCGTCAGTCCGCCTCGGGCAAAATTGTGCCGGTGCGCAAGAAACGACGGCGCACGCTGGCACCGGCCAAACGGAAGCAATTGCGGCGGCGCAGCGGCGGGAGGGGCGGCTGTTCGGGGAATGAGGGTGACGAGGGGGGAGAGGATGAGTTGGAGGGGTCGGAGGTGGACCTATTCAGTGCCAGCGAGGCAGAGGATGCTGAGCTGGCGGCTGGCTCAGGGGAGGATTTAGGCGGAGAATATGATGACGCAGATGAGGCAGTCTTTGAGGAACGGCGGGCTTCGTTTCTGCGTCGACGTGGCAGGCAACGACGTAAGGCAGCAGGGCGGCGACGGCTGCGCATAGCTGTCGGGCGTGATGTTGGTGGCGAGGGGCATGCGGATGGTGATGATGGGGAGGGGCTCCAGCATGTTGGGTTGGTCTCAGAGGGCGGCAAGGGGAGCGATGTGGAGGGGTCTTCAAAAGGGTCAGAGGAGTCGCAAAAGGAGGAGGAGGAGGATGTGGTGTTTGAAGGCGGCTACCGCCTGCCTGCCGACATCTACACCCGCCTCTTTGACTACCAGCGCACGGCTGTGAAGTGGATGTGGGAGCTGCACACCCAGCGAGCGGGGGGCATTGTGGGTGATGAGATGGGGTTGGGCAAGACCATACAGGTGGGTGGGAAACGGAGTGTGTGAGTTGGGGCGAGGTCGCTAATAGCTAGTAGTGGTGTGTTGCATGCGCTGCTGTATGGAGGCTGACTGACTGCGGCCAGGTCAATCGTCAAAAACTTACTATTGAACACCCCGGCTATTGCATGTTTTCAGTGCTCTTCACACCTCTTCTGCCCCAGCTCTCCTGATTACCTACAGACTGACCCATGCACTCACCCTTTATGCATGGCCCCACAGGTCATCGCCTTCCTTGCGGGCCTGCACCACAGCGGCCTCTTCCGGCCCTCGCTCATCGTCTGCCCCGCCACCGTGCTGCGGCAGTGGCTGAGGGAGTTGCGTGCCTGGTGGCCCCTCTTCCGAGTGGCGCTGCTGCACGACTCGGCACGCACCGGCGGCGCGGGCAGCTCACGCCCCTCCCGCCAGCGCCTCATCCGCGAGATTGCAGAGGTGACTGCATGGCTTTGGTACTGCGACTTTGCCCCCCAAATCCCTAATATTCACAGCTATGGCGATTGAATCCGACCCCTTTGCGAGCCCCGCTGTTCCTGTGCCTGCAGAGCGACAGCGGCATCCTGCTGACCACCTATGAGACGATGCGTCTGCAGCGAGGTGACCTGCTAGGTGTGGAGTGGGGCTATGTGGTGCTGGATGAAGGCCACAAAATCAGGTGCCTCAACTGTGCATGTGTGGGGATACTGTGGGTGATGTTGGGTGTGTCGGTCCAAGCTGCATTCTCTGCGGGACAGTGTCATGGTGTGGGCTGGGTTGTGCCACACTGCTGCTGTATGGTGGCGTTTTGTTGGGCATTGCAGCCGCTATGGGTGACTATGCCTGTCTCCGGGGTTTTTTATGCTGCAATTCCATCTGGCTTAGCAGCACATGTTTGCCTGGCTGCTGTGCGCACAGGAACCCTGATGCTGAGGTGACGCTGGCTGCCAAGCAGATGCAGACTGTGCACCGCCTCATCATGTCAGGATCACCCATACAGAACAGGCTCACAGAGCTGTGGTGAGAGGCAAGAGCCTGTGTTAGGTGGCAGGCAGGGAGCACTCCTGTGGGGCAGAGCTGAACCAAGGGTTTCATGTTAGCGTGTGTTCAGCCGCAACAAGAGGCATTGTCGCACTTGTCACGGTGTGTAATTTAATCAACGAACGTTTCCTGCCCTCTTCATAGTTTTCCTGTATTCTCGGTCACCTCCAGTTCTCCCCTTCTCTCCTGCGGCCCCCCC
>JAAMXP010002370.1:66362-115725 GCA_019693395.1 Ettlia oleoabundans | reverse complement strand
TGTTATAAGAAGGCAATTCGGGGCTAGACATGATGGGTTGAGTACAAACAGCATGCTAGACCGAACATGGGTATAATATGCACACATTGCAAACCGCTTGATAGGCACCCTAGGGAAATTCGAAAGACCAACATGCACCCCAATGAAGCGCACCTCCTGTGTGAAAGCGTGCGGCGGCGCGCCATCTGACAGCCCGATGAGCACCGTGGGCTTGATCTGCTTTACCGCTTCAAGGAGGGTCGCTGCTGTGGGCCGTTCCTGTGGGCATGGGAATAAAAACATAAAGGAAGACGCAGGCAGATGGATAGCCAAGGTGCACTTGTACTTGCAAACACGAGGTCGTCTGTATGAGGCACATAGCGCTGGGTCTCAGCTCACCTGCGTATAGGGAAGCTTATGGTCCTCAAGGTCCTCGGCATCCCAGCGGTCCCGCACCACAAGCCCCTGCAGGATAGGAAGGCAAGCAGGCAGAAAGGTGAACGTGCAGGTGCGCTGGAGGGCAGGTGAGATAAGCAAGATGGCAGACAAGGCTCTGCACAGCCCAGACGCCAACGCACTTGCAATGCAATCCAATGTTAACGTCACGCTATGCCCAGCCCACGCAGCCACTGCACGCTCTGAGGAGTGCTGCGGTTCTGGCAAAAGAATAGCTGTCTGATAGCGGCCGTGCCGCTTACCATGCCGCCCTACCTGCTTGTCCACCATGAATATATTTTTGCGGGCCTCCAGCACTGTGCCCCGCCCCTGGTCCCGCTGCATAGCCTCCTCAAGCAGTTCTGCAATGGCAGTCAGCCGCGGGCTCTCCCCCACCTGCACGGAAAACAACTACTGTTTCTTTGAGATGCGCAGGCGGAGGCAGGTGGCGCAGCAGGGTTGAAGTGACCTCTGTGAAGGATCCTGCCTGACTGCCTACTGCGCTACAAGGGTTTTGCAACTGCTGACCAAACGTACACGCAGTCCAATGGTTGGGCAGTCCAGTAGACCCTCAGCTCAGCAACAAGGAGAGACCCACCAGCATGACGCGCTGGCTGGCCAAAGAGCCGCCGGTAATAGGCAGAGCAGCATACAAGGCCGCCAACACCGCAGTGGGAACACCGAATACTGCAAAAGGGGCCAGGAAACCGGCGCATTCATCAGGGTTCGCTGCTGATTGGCATGCAGATTACAAGTGCCAAATAGCTGCACAGAACCGCAAAGGCAACAACTGGCAAGAATTGTCCTGACTCTATGCGGCTGTGTGTTATATGCAAAACTGCATAGCTCGTGCCTGCACCAGCCAGCCCTGAGGGCCTCTCACGTTGTATGTAGTGCTAGAGCAGACCGCGCCCCAACTAAACAGCCAACGACTGAGCTGAAATACGGGCCAGGCAAGAGATCACCTGAGTCTGAGTACATAGGGAATGTTCCGCGATACGTGTTGATCAGCTTGCTCTGCGTCTCGAAGTCCATAGCTGTGCAGTCAATCATCACTGCAGTGTAACAAAACAGACGAAAGACTCTGTTGGGGTGCCTGTTGTGGAGTAGAAGAGAGGATGTTATGCGCCAACTCCTGGCATGCCACACTTTTCATGCATCATTGCAGTAGCATGTTGTGCTGCCCAGACAACCTTATGTGCCAAAGGCCTATAGCAGAGGACCACCTAGTAGGGTGACCCGTCTTTGACAAGCTTGACCTTCTGTGCTGCCTCACCTGAAGTGCCGTACCGCCGTCGCACAGCTGTGAACAGCTCATCCACCAGCTCAAAGTACGCATCCCCTCGCACCCGCCGGTGCTTGCCTCCGACATAAATAGGATCCTGCAGGCATTCACAGATATATGCGTTTGTCAGGGGCGATGTGGTAGTGATGCTGTAGCGCCGCAGCTGTGGCTGCTGGGCGGTGGGTGTGTACAGGCATCACCCTCTCCAGCTGTTGCCCACATAAACACAGCCAGCTGACTACCTGCAGCAGGCTCTCATTGTCCGTGCCCACGTCAAGCGTGATCGGGAGGCAGGCGGAGGGCACAATGCCACCGCAGGCGGTGTATAGCGCCAGCCTGCTGATGGGCACACCAATGGCCTGCACAGGCAGGGCAGCAAAGAGCAGTAAGAAGGATGAAGGGTGCACATGCATGAAAGTTTCCCAATCAACGGAGGTTTGGACTGGCGGCAAATGAGCAGCAGACTAGTAGGCAGAGCGGAATGAAATGCAGCGCAGGTGGGGGCAGCAGTTCAACCTGTTACTGCCATCCCAACGGAAGTTGTCTGCTAGCTAGCACCATCAGTCATCACTCTCTTTCCACCTCTGGAGCCCCCCACCACTCCAATTTTACCAGACCCTGTACCACCACCAAGAGTGCCATCAGCTCTGCTCTCCTCACCTGTACACCCAGGTCTCCCAGGTTGCCCACCCGCTGCCCGTCTGTGATGCAGATGGCCTTTACGCGCCGCTCGGGCCAGTTTTTGAGAATGGAGAACACGGAGCCCTTGTCTTCAAGGCCTAGGTACATGGCGCGAGGCAGGCTGCACAAGAAAAACTGCGAGGATTTGTGAGCAGGGGAATCAATGCAGAGCTAGGAAGAACACTACTGGTGAATCAGTACAAAGCAGCAATGTAGCTGAATGCTGGTGCATTTGCCAGTGTTCTGTGTGCCGTCTGTATATGCAAGCATGTTGACCGCATCAACGGCTGTGAATCAGTGCTATACCTGGCGCATAGCAGCACGGCAGGCTCAAACCTCAACCCACCTGCGGAACATGAGGCTGTAGCCCTGGCAGTACTTGCCAATCGTGGGTTGGGACATCAGCGGCAGCAGCTCATCAATGTGCTGCGGAACAGGGGTAAGGCGGCCATGCAGTAATGATTTAGCAGGCGCATGATGCCATTGTGGCAAACTCAAACGACCAGACGTGCAACCCGGTTGTGCTGTTTCAGTGCTTGTGCAACTGTGGTCTGCTGCCAGCAAGCCATTGGTGTAGCAGTCCGGAAGCTATCGCCGCTTGCTGCCACTTCCTCTCCGTTGCTACAAAGCCCGGGTATAAGAGCCTGGAGATCCTTATTCTGCCTTTCCTTGGTCCCTGACTACTAAGCCCCTCACCTCGCTGAGCACATAGTAAAACAGGCGCTCATTCCGCTCCTGCAGCGACATGAGGTACGTGTGCTTGTCCACCTCGCTGCCCTTGCTGCAGGTAGGGTGGAGCGTGACAATGACCTGAGGGAACCACGCTTCCCACAGTAAATCAGCCTACGATGGGTTTATGTCAGACTGGGCTGCTCCGTTACTTCAGACAAGCCACGCCTGCTTTGGGCATAACCCCGCCTGAATAGACGCAAAGTGGTACAGCGCGCACCTGCGTATGTTTGTCAACACCCGTTCCGCCTGCACCTCCTGAGACAGTACCGCTGGTGGCAGCAGGCCCCGCAGATACAGGCGGTCGCGTTCCAGCTGGCTGAAGGCCAATCCCTTGTTGTACTACAACACGAAGCAGCGGTGATGGGAGACACCTATGAGTGTCCCAGCAGGGGCGAATACAGGCACGAGGCAATATGGTGCACAGTCGAATTGCGATGGGGTCGGCGCTGGTGCAAGCGATGCAATTGGTGCGGCCGACCATACCCGCGAGTCTCGCATCAAGTCCACTCCACTGATTACGCTCCGAACCCAGGGAGTGGTGGGTCGGGAGTGGTTGTCCTCTTCGTTGCTGCACAATTGCAGCATAAGAGCTTGTAAGGGCCGGAGCGGCGGGCACGGCAAGCAGCAGGCACCCCGTTGCAGCAACTTGGAGGGTGTGGCGGAGTAAACCTGTGCTGCCGGAGTCCACTAGCTTTTTGAACAGGAAGACCGTGGCTTTTGCAAGGGGCACGCCGAAACAGCAGAACCCCACTCACTCTTGAGCTATACCGGGGGTATGGGGCAAAGATGACAGATGGCGAATATGTGCGTGGGATCCGACCAGCAGTGCCTCTACCGCAGCGCCGCGCTGCAGCATATGTCGCAGAGCCATCTCGACAGAGCTCGGGCCAGTCCCTCCCAGACGCTTACCCCTGGCGCTCAGGATGTAGAAGCAGCGCCGCGGTCACTAGCTCCGATGCAAAGCGCAATGCGTTCCGCTGCACCTATCCTGCAATGCATGCTGTGGCGGGACAGTCGGGCTTATTTGCTGCGGCGGCAGCTGGGTGACGTTTTGCTGTGCCTTGCAGCCAAAACAGCAGGAGTGCAGTTCACCATCATATGCTGCGGCTGACTTTGGGTCACTGGCAGTTAAAGCGAGCACCGCAGTTTACACCCCGCGGCTACAGGCTGCTGACCCACCGGCCCCAGTGCTGCTCGTGGCATACATCACACGCCAAAACATTAGACCAAGGTGCAACTCAGCAAGCAGTTCCTGTTCTGCGGCAAACAGCCCAGCCCTGATTGAGGCTCCTGGTTTGCCCCAGCATCAAACGCTTCTACCCACCCAGAGGCCTTGGGCCTGATCATCAAGACAATTTTTAGGTTTAAACTGCGACTTTGGTATATCGCAGTATCAAGCGACTTGGGCACCAAGATCACTGGCAGGGAGCTTCAAACAACTCCTGTCCGAGCCTTGCTCTGCAAGGCCTTGCATGGTACTGTGGAAGTAAGCAGCAACAAGCTGCTGCGCTGCAACCTGCCCCATTGCGTTCCACACATATCAGGGACTCAAAGTGGACCTGTGGCGTGCAAACCGGCTCGCTTTCACTGCACCCACAACAGGGTGGTGCAACCAGAGGCGACAGGCACCTGGAACTGGTACAAAGCCAGCAGAAGTGGGCTGTGTTCTTTTGCTCACAGCCTCCCTCTTGCAATATTGCCTTGTTCACGTACAATGACTCTTCTAGCATGCACAAGAGACGTACAAACGATCCTCTCTTGACCACCCCAACGCCGCCACAGCGTGCGCTGAGGTGGCGCGCCAGGCACATGGGAGTGCAGCCTCTGGTAGCAGCTATAAGGCGCGCTTGGCCAGGTGTTGTTATCTCCACAACTTCCACCATGTCCCCCAGCAGTGAGCCATACACGCTTGCCCCCTGTTATGGAACTACAGGGACAGAGACGCAGCTGCTCGATGGCACGCTGTGGGATAACCGCTTCAAGGATCTGGATCAGGCCGGCAAGATCGTAGCCGAGTAAGTAAGATCAGGGGCTGCGTAGAGGGCTTAGGGCCCTCGCTAGGGCAAAGTGGGCAACCCTACGCGTGCCCAACCGTCTGTGGGGACTCACCGCCTGCCTCTTCACCCCGCCTCCTTGCGACCTGCCGCAGATACGTGTGGATTGGCGGCACAGGCGCTGACATGGTGAGCAGCTCGGTTCAGGGGGTCAATGCCCTAGTAGCCGCTGTGTTGGTGATCTTATCCGGGTTTGCTGCTTCCCGCCGCCCTCCCAGCGGCCCCAAATAGTTATTGCGGTGGGTTTAAGCCCCCCCCAACGCTTAGGGTTAGTGCCTCGCTGCCCTTGCAGCGCTCCAAGACGCGGGTGCTCACCAAGGTGCCTGCCAAGCCCGAGGACCTGCCTGCCTGGAACTATGACGGCTCTTCCACCGGCCAGGTGCGGGCAGTTGCACTGTGACGGTGGTGGGGGAGCCGCCGCTTATACCGCCATACCGCCAGCTGGCCGACCGTCGCTGCTGCAGCCTCACGCTTGGCTTCCTCCTGGTGCGATTATCCCAACTGACTGCGAAAACCCCACGTCTGCAGGCCCCTGGCGATGACTCTGAGGTTTACCTTGTGCCTCGCGCCATCTACAAGGACCCCTTCCGCGGCGGTGACAACATCCTGGTGATGTGCGACACGTACGAGCCGCCACGCGTCAACCCCGACGGCACTGTCTCTGCTATGAAGCCACTGCCCACCAACACTCGTGCCGCCTGCGCTGAGGTGCGTGGCAACCTGGCCTGCTGGGTCAGCCTGCTCCATTATAACCACAGGCAGGGGCCGAGAGCCGTGGGGTGGCCTCTCTTCAGCACCCAGCGGGCTGCTTCAGCATGGTTGTTTCCAGCCCAAGCAACCCTGACAAGTTTAAGCTGCCTACCCTTGTCCCAACACCTTTTCGCGCTTGTATTGTTTTATAATGTTTGCACTCCTTCCAGTCTTCAGCACGTTTCACTTGCTTGCGTGTGAAATATTGCAGGTGATGGAAAAGGTGAAGGACGAGGAGCCCTGGTTCGGCATTGAGCAGGAGTACACGGTGCTGAACGCACGCACCAAGTGGCCCCTGGGCTGGCCCACCAATGGTTACCCTGGCCCCCAGGGCCCTTACTACTGCTCTGGTGCGCTGCCAGCAGCATTATAAATGTGGCGTCAACTACCTGAATTTGCGTGGGTGCATGTGTGATGCTATCAGTCGCTAGCTCAACGCTTTCTCGAGCTGTGTTTGCCAGATAATCTGGTTCGAAAAAGGTCCCTGCCTGCCCTCTTGACCGTTGTTGCAGCCGGTGCTGGTGCTGCCATCGGTCGCGAGCTGGTTGAGAGCCACCTCAAGGCCTGCCTGTATGCGGGCATCAACATCAGCGGCGTGAACGCGGAGGTCATGCCCTCACAATGGGAGTACCAGGTGGGTGGGTGGGTGGGTGGGCGAAGGAGCGTGAACGCGCTTCAGAGCATCTATTGCTAGTTGCTGTTGGATTTGGTGCACTATTTGCACTTGTCATCCGGCCCCCTGCTGTGTTGCAGGTGGGCCCTTGCACTGGCATCAAAATGGGTGATGACCTGTGGATGTCGCGCTACATCATGTACCGCCTGGCCGGTGAGCACCGCCACGAGGCACACAACTGTTCAAAGAGAACGACTGGAAAACACTGCCGACACGCTCGCTGCAGCTGGCAGCCCATGCCTTGTTCAACAAGGGGTCTTGTAGTCTGCAACCGAGATAATGCATTGCTTGTCTGTATCTCCCCCCTTTGCGGGCGGGCAAACCTTTTGACCTAATCTACAAGCATCTCCACAGCCATGCTGCTGCACCCCTGCTCTGTCCTGCAGAGCTGTACAACATCGAGGTGACCTTTGACCCCAAGCCCATCCCTGGCGACTGGAACGGTGCGGGCGGCCACACCAACTACTCTACTAAGGCCACGCGCACCGCCGGCACGGGCTGGCAGGCCATCCAGGACCAGATTGCCAAGCTGGAGAAGCGGCATGCGGTCCACATCGCGGCGTACGGCGAGGGCAATGAGCGCCGCCTCACTGGTAAGGTTTGCTGGCTGTTGGCTGCGTTGCTCGTCAGCGTGGGCCTTGTCATTAAGCGCTTGGCAGCCAAAATACTAACAAGCAAGGGCAGCGACTAACTGCTAGTGTACAGCCCGGCGGCCGGGTGGGATGTTGAGATAATTCTAATTGCCAATCTCTGCGGCCTTGCGTGATATCCTTCTCGGCTGTTCCCTGCCCTCCGGCCTGTAGGCAAGCACGAGACCAGCAGCATGCACGACTTCTCTTGGGGCGTAGCCAATCGCGGCTGTTCTATCCGCGTGGGTCGCATGGTGCCGGTGGAGAAGTGTGGTTACTACGAGGACCGCCGCCCTGCCTCCAACCTTGACCCCTATGTGGTCACCCGCCTGGTGTGCGAGACCACCCTGCTGATGTAAGCTCCTTTCCACCCAAGCTAGGCACCTGGCCTCCTATGGGGCCGTGGTGCGCCACGGTTCAAGGGAAATCGCCCTGCGACTGTTCTGGGTGGCTTATGCTTGGATGCTGTGCAGCGAGGCAGACTGCTGGCATGGCAGGCTTGCTTATACGCAAGCAACCATATGAAGCGACCCCATGGCGGGCGCCCACACATGATATGCTGTAGCACCACCAGTATGTGTCAGGAATCGACCCAACCAGCTTGTTTCCCTGCTGTAATCCCCCTCCTTTCCCTTGTCTTAATCCCCCTGTGTATGTCTTTGCGACCCGGACCCCTTCTTGTGCCTGACTCTTGCGTTCTCAAGCCCACTTGTTCTGCAGCTCACCGCGGCTTGCATCTCACTGCCTTCCGCTTTTGCAACGCCTCCCCTGCTCGTAAAGTTAAGCAAATCATGCTCCTGTTTGTTCTTCGATCCAATACCGGTTTGTGGCGCCCCTGCTGTAACTCTAGGCAGATAAGCAACCCAAGCGGTTGGTCACTGCAAGGGTCCACAGCTGTGCAATGTACAGTGCGCTGGCTTATTGACACTATGGCAGGGCGCTTGTCTTTTCAGTCATTTCCAACGAAGGCTGTTGCAGCATCAGGCAGGACATGCACAACACATTCATGAAGCTGGCACCGTGGCGGGGAGGCGGCTGCGCTGCCACGCTGCGCCGCTTGTCTCCTGACAGGCCTGTCCTCATGTGCTTGATCAGTCGTCGCGGAGCATTACGTTTCTGCTACGTTGTTTCCGCTCGATACCTTTGCCAGGCCTAGGCCTTCTAGGAACAGCCCAGAAGCAACTCATCGCCTGCAGTCACTGCCCGGTCCGCGGCCTGCTCAGCCCTTACGCCCGCGATCATGGCCGACGGAGCCCCCTCAGGGAGCCAGCAACCGGCGGCAGAGTGAGTGCTACCTTGCTTGATCACCCCTGACACCGCTGACTGAGCTGCTCGCCACTCCGGGGCAAGCCTGGACACTGATCCATTATCAACGTGTCCTGCAGTAACAAGAAGGACTTCTCTACCGCCATCCTGGTGAGCGCCCTGACCGAGCTCGCAGCGGTCGAGCCGATCGCGCTGCCCCAAGCGCTCTCAGCAATATTTAAGCCCCCCAAACGCCCATGGATGATACCAGGGCGGCTGTTGGGCCGCTTTGCATTTGCCGCTTGGCGCTCGCACTCTACCTGCCGCTCCGCCACCCCTGTTGCCGCTTGCAGGAGCGCAAGAAATCGCCCAACCGTCTGGTGGTGGATGATGCAGTGAACCAAGATGACAATTCGGTGGTCACTTTGAACCCAAAGACCATGGAAACGCTGGAGCTGTTCCGGGGAGACACGGTGCTGCTGAAGGTAGGCTCAACCGGGAGCTCACCTAACCTGATTGTTGGCTTCTGGCTGTGGGTGGTTTGTACATGTAATCACCACACGAATCTGAATGTTGAATAAAGCCCAGTACCACATGTTGCCAATTTTTTTGTGTGCCGCAGCTTGGCTGGCTTGCACATTCTCCTGCTCTAGTTGGCTGCTTCCCATTGACAACCAGGACCTTGCGCCTGCTGGCTCGACTTTTTTGATTGCAGGGCAAGAAGCGTAAGGACTCAGTGTGCATCGTGCTGGCTGATGAGACAGTGGAGGAGGCCAAGATCCGCATGAACAAGGTGGGTAACAACCCAGCTGGACAGGTGCAGGACCTCAAAAAGGTGCCAAGAGTTTAAACGAGTGCTGCAGGTGTTAAAGGAAATGCCCCATGCATGTAGCGACAGCTTAACTTGCACCCGCGTCAGGTAGCAAAGCCCCTTTTGTTTTTTTTGCGTTTGGCCGTTCAGTTGTCTGCGGTTGGCCGGCTGCAGCGGGATGTTGCCATTACCTCCCTTTGCAACTAACTAACCACTCTTCTGCTGGGCCACTTGGCCCCTGCAGGTGGTGAGGAAGAACCTGCGCGTGCGCCTGGGCGATATTGTGTCTGTGCACCAGTGCCCTGATGTCAAGTACGGCAAGCGTATCCATGTATTGCCCTTCGAAGACACAATCGAGGGCATCAGCGGCAACTTGTTTGACGCTTTTCTTAAGCCATACTTCCAGGAGGCGTACCGGCCCGTGCGCAAGGTGAGGGGAAGGTTGGCTGGCAAGTCTCACAGGCTTACTGATCTGTGTTGGTAGCTAGGTCATGTCATAAATTTTGAGCTTTGCATCTGCTAGCTGTCGAACTCTAGTCTGCCCTGCTTGGGCTTGCTACACAGGCAGGCATGCGGTAAGCGGCACATGACTGGAAAAGAGCCAACATGCCCTTTCGAGTGAACATGCACCAAGATTCACCACAAAGAAATCGCGTTCCACTTGGCCCCAAAGCTTGCATCTCCAAAGTATATTGCCCCAAGCACCGCAATATACCGCCCCATTCTGCGTTGCCCCGCAGGGCGACACTTTCCTGGTTCGTGGCGGCATGCGCACTGTGGAGTTCAAGGTAGTGGAAACGGATCCTGCTGAGTATTGCATCGTGGCTCCTGATACGGAGATCTATTGCGAGGGAGAGCCCATCAGGCGAGAGGATGAAGAGAGGCTGGATGAGGTGCGGTGGCAGTGTCGGACGTAATACGGCGCATTTTGGCTGGCTGGTATGATGTGCTGTTTCGTCACCGCTGTATCATGACCGGCTGTCGGCCTCCACTTGCAACCAATGGCCAACATCTTTGTGCTGCGATTGGTGCAATAGTAGTGTCTGGCTCTGACATGCTTTCTACTTGTATCTGCCACCTGTCGCCCCCAATTCTGCTACCGTTTTTCCTGCATGCTGTAATGTGTAGATCATTCACACTTTGAATCAACCCCCTTGGTTTGTTCTCGAGAATGTGCAGGTGGGGTATGATGATGTGGGCGGCGTGCGCAAGCAGATGGCGCAGATACGCGAACTGGTGGAGCTGCCTCTGCGCCACCCGCAGCTGTTCAAGACCATCGGTGTGAAGCCGCCAAAAGGCATCCTGCTCTACGGGCCCCCTGGCTCCGGCAAGACCCTAATTGCCAGGTGCGGGCATGTGCCCTGAAGCATGGCTGGTTGACACGTACAACTTCCACTGCTGACCATCCCCACCTGTTGTTCCATAGATCCTACCGCAGGCTGTGTCCCCTGCACCGATCACCCTCACCTGCTCCTGCTCTCCCTTGCTCGCTCACGTTGATGGTGCTTGATCTGCGCTTTCTTGCTTCGCTTTGTTCAGTCAAGCTAATCTCAAATACCCTCCATCCCGCAGGGCTGTGGCCAACGAGACAGGCGCTTACTTCTTCCTCATCAACGGACCCGAGATCATGTCCAAGCTGGCGGGAGAGAGCGAGTCCAACCTGCGCAAGGTGTGCACTCATGAACCAGCAGCAGCACAATCATCAGAAGCAGATGGCGCCGCAACATCAGCCGCAACCACTGCAGCAGCAGCAGCAGCAGCAGCCCTTATCACACTTCCCAAGAACACGGTGGATGCTGTGAGCCCCTGCCCACAACAACAACAACAACAAGCAGGAATCTATACAATGGCGCTCATGCTTGCACAAGTCCCTGCTGGCGTGTGCAGGCATTTGAGGAGGCGGAGAAGAACGCGCCCGCCATCATCTTCATTGATGAGATTGACTCCATTGCACCCAAGCGCGAGAAGACTCAGGTACACGGGAGCACTTAGATTGGGTGCTGACCGCACATCCTCATGTTTTGCGTTGACAGGAGGCAGTGGGTTGCGGGGGACAGTGCGTGAACAGCCAAGTAGCAGTGTTAACGGCAACAAGCATAGTAAGGGGTGGCATTTCCGTCCATGGCTACACGTTTCGGGTCTGGTCCGGGTTTGTCAGGGGCTTCTCAGGTGCCCGGGTGGCCCAAATTGCACTAACAGCCCTCACTCACTGTTCCTTCTCCCAATTACTCGGTGAAGGGCGAGGTGGAGCGGCGCATTGTGTCCCAGCTTTTGACGCTGATGGATGGGCTCAAGTCGCGCAGCCATGTGATTGTGATGGGCGCCACCAACCGCCCCAACTCCATTGACCCCGCGCTGCGCCGCTTCGGCCGTTTTGATCGCGAGATCGATATTGGCGTGCCAGATGAGGTGGGTGCACCGGCTGCTGTGGAGTTGAGGGGCTGTTGAACTGCTGTGGTCTGTGCTCATATGTATATTGACAATTTGCGCAAGGAGGAGGAGGAGGAGGAGGAACGCGTAAGGTTTCGCCCTCCTGGGATTTCCATATTCTGTCGCCTATCCCCCAACTCCCACCTCCCCCATGCTCTCCAAATCTCTCACACAATGCCGCTCATCTGTCTCCCCGCCTGCCTCCTGCGCTAAATTGCTGCATTCCCCTGCAGATTGGGCGCCTAGAGGTGCTGCGCATCCACACGCGCAACATGAAGCTGGATGATGACGTGGACTTGGAGGCAATCAGCAGGGACACACACGGATATGTGGGAGCTGACCTGGCCGCTCTCTGCACAGAGGCGGCGCTGCAGGTGGGGCAGGGAGGTATTGGGTTGGTGCTGACGCTCAGGATTGGCTGGTCAGTAGGCTGTGCACCCGACAGCTCCGTGTGTGGAACAGGTGATTGATTGCATGGGACGCGCCAGGAGTAGCAGCGCCCCCCGTCTGCCAGACGTGAGTTTTGCTTGTATAGCAGGCATGCAACCGCATTGCCTCTTACCCACTCTATTGCTGGCCTGGTCTGTCGCCTGCCCGCAGTGCATCCGCGAGAAGATGGATGTGATTGACCTGGAGGATGAGAGCATTGATGCCGAGGTGTGGGGTTGGGGTTTTAGTGAACACTGTCAGCTTTTGTTTCACATGCCCAAAGTGCTCGCTTGTTTGTGGTTAGCTGGCAGCTTTTGTTTCACATGCCCAAAGTGCTCGCTTGTTTGTGGTAAGGGGGCATGTCGTAGCATGAGGAACACCCTACTCAGTGGTCAGGGTGCTGCTGCCGCTTCATGCAGCTCATTCAATCATTCCGCGCCATATCCATGTATTTGCTCCACCTGCTTTCTTGGCTTCTCTGTCTCAGGTGCTCAACTCAATGGCGGTCACCATGGATCACTTCAAAACCGCACTGGGCCTGTCCAACCCATCTGCGCTACGGGAGACAGTGGTGGAGGTGGGTGTGTGGGAAGGATCCAGTGCGGGCCCGGGACTTACATAGAAATTCTGCAGCAGTCTTTTTGCGAGGCGGAGGTGCAGTGCTCCCTGGTGCCTTGTGGCAGCCCACCACTGGACGCTGCTTCCTTTCCTGCTACGCTGATGAGCCATCGCATTTCTCCCTTTTAGAATACACATAAGTCCTGATGGCATGTCAATAGTCTGGCTTAGTTTTGCCCGGTATACGTACCTTGTTCCTCCCCACTTCAGGTGCCCAACATCACATGGGACGACATTGGCGGGCTGGAGAACGTGAAGCGGGAGCTGCAGGAGACAGTGCAGTACCCGGTGGAGCACCCAGAGAAGTTTGAAAAGTATGGCATGGCGCCGTCCAAGGGAGTGCTTTTCTATGGCCCGCCAGGTGGGTGTAAGCGTGGGCATACGGCGGGTGGCATGGTAAAAAGCGTCAGTTATGGTTGAGCTCTGCTGACATGTCGGGGTGATGACACCCTCCCAGACAATGCCCCCCGCATGCCTACCCTTGTTCGCCACTGGCTGCCTGCAGGTTGCGGCAAGACGCTGCTGGCCAAGGCCATCGCCAATGAGTGCCAGGCCAACTTCATCAGCGTCAAGGGGCCAGAGCTGCTGACCATGTGGTTTGGTGAGAGCGAGGCAAACGTCCGCGAGATTTTTGACAAGGTGAGCAGAAAGAGGTGGTCTGGTACAGTGTAATCTGCAAGTCAACTTCAGCAAAGTGTGTGACTAGGTGGTCCGGTGGGGACGTGGCTTGCTTGCAGACATGGCGGCGTGGGGCGTGCTCAGCCATGCATTAAAGAATGCGGGTGTGGCTGTTGGGAGAGTGTTCATGACAGGAACATGCCACACTGCGGTTGTTTCCACCTGCCCGTTGACCAACATCTTCTGGTATGCCTTGTGTTGCCTCGAACTGCTGTTTGTTGACATTCAAAACCCACATACATTGCACACGTCAGACAGCATCCCACTAACCGGCAGTACTGTCACCCTGCTCTATCTTTCCCCGTCTGATCCCTCATCCCTGCTGGCAGCCGGCCAGTTCATCTCGTCCTTTCCTTCCTTACCAGTTCCACTGACCACTTACGATGTCATCCCCACCTTGCTGTGCCGCATCCCTGCTGCAGGCCCGCCAGTCAGCACCATGCGTGCTGTTCTTTGATGAGCTGGACTCTATCGCGGTGCAGCGCGGCTCATCCAGCGGTGATGCCGGCGGCGCTGCCGACCGCGTGCTCAACCAGCTGCTGACTGAGATGGACGGTATGAATGCCAAGAAGACGGTGTTCATCATTGGCGCCACAAATAGGTGAGTGCAAGAAGGAAACAGGCATGCAGACAGGAGAAGAGGGAAGGGGGAGAGGCAGGCAGGGAGGCAGGCAGATTCACAATCCGTTTGGGCTTGCTGGAAGCATGTGGGTGCTGGAGGGATTGGGGTGCAAGATGTGCAAGCAGCTGAATTGCCCTTCATCTGCTCATCGCGTGCGCCAGCCATGCCGCGGTTTGCTCACTGATTGCTGTGCTCACTCCTGCGAGGCTATGGCTATGGCTTCGTATGCTGCTCTCATTGTCATGCTTGGCTCTATTCCGCCACGTTGTGGTGGCAGGCCTGACATTATTGATCCAGCACTGATGCGACCCGGCCGTCTGGATCAGCTGATCTACATCCCGCTGCCAGGTCAGCATACTGGCAGCACACACCTGCTGAACAGTCCAGCAGTTCAGTTCACAGTGCATGCCAGCTGAGCAATGAACTGGCCACTGAGTGAGCGAGAATTCTGGCATGCCCGAATTGGGTCCCACCAACTGGTTTTATGCACTTTGTCGACCACAATGCCTTCCCCCTTTGGCGTGCTGCTCCATGCCTCTGTTTTTCGCCCTTGCAGACGAGGGCAGCCGCAAGTCAATTTTCAAGAGCGCACTGCGAAAGTCACCTGTGGCACCTGATGTCGACATGGACCTACTGTCCAAGGTCACGCAGGTGGGTTAAGCTTGGGGGAGGCTGCCCAGGTGTGTTCAGGTGAAGAGAGGTCACCCCGATGGGTGAGGATGGGAGGTTGCGTTAAGCATGGTGGGACAGACATCAAGGGCAGAGGGATTGGCGGGGGTGGAAGATCCAACGGCAGAGACTGCCTCTTCCGGCAAACACCTCATGTATGGCAGCCATCCATCTCTTGCATGCACCCGCACTTTGGCTGGTGCCTGCCTGTTGCCTTTGGCTGAACCCGTTGCTTGTTGCCCGTCGTTTGCGGCTGCAGGGCTTCAGCGGTGCCGACATCACTGAGATTTGCCAGCGGGCAGTCAAGTACGCGATTCGGGAGTCAATTGAGAAGGTAAGCTGATTGCTGGCATGCGTTGTTATGGCGGATCGGTGAGAGGGTGGGTGGTTCAGGCGAACAGAGTTGGTAGTACCGAAGTTAACTGGATGGTATACCTCAATGGGCGTCGTGTATGGCAACCGCTATATGCTGGGGCTGCCGCTTATTGTCTGGTGAGCCAGCTGCGGGGGTATGGGTGACTGCAACATGCTCACTTCCCTGCCACAGAACATCATTTACATTCGCCAATCCCTCCCTGCCGCTGCTTTGGCTACCATCACAAACCTCGCAGGACATTGAGCGCAACCGCCGCAAGCAGGAGAACCCGGACCTCATGGATGAAGACGACACAGACCCGGGTGGGTGCAATAGGGTGGGGATGGGTGTGCGTGTCTGTAGGCGGGGTGGTTATGAAAGTGATTGAATGGGTGAGTTGATGCCAGCGAGTCTGAGGTCGCTGTGTCTCCTACCTTGCCACCTGCACCCGCCTGCCCATCCCGCAGTGCCCTGCATCACCAAGGCCCACTTTGAGGAGAGCATGAAGTTTGCTCGCCGCTCAGTCAGCGACGCAGACATCCGCAAGTACCAGGCATTTGCGCAGACACTGCAGCAGTCCCGCGGCTTTGGCAGCGAGTTCCGCTTCCCCGACCAGGCAGGCGGCGGTGCGGCTCCTGCCGCCGGCGCAGCCGCCCCCGCCGCTGCAGCAGGCACCTTTGCCTCTGCTGGTGCAGCTGATGATGATGACGACCTGTACTCATAAACCCTTAGGCAACACGCTGCTCTCACCCCAGTGGCAGCCTTAGTGCAGCGCACCCCCGATCCTAACTGTAACCTCCCTTGCACCATGGCAGTCATCCAGCTGTTTGAAAGAAATCACTGGCATTTACACTGTCCCGTCCACATGTTCAACACAGTGGCACCCCCTGGCGGCGTAATGCATGCATACAGAGGGCCTGATGCAGCAGTGAACACCGATCTTACACAAGTCAGCTTTGCTTGCAATTGCAAACCCCTCAATATCCCTTTAATATCCCCCCAGCTTGACCAAAAATTGGGGGTTGGATGTACCAGTGGTATTGCTCCTTTATTTTTCATGTGCAAGTCCTGGTGCTGACCGTAGGTACATACTCAGTTTGGAAAAGATGGCGTCTCTGAACCCAGAGCGTCTTTCAGAATACTTCAAACGCGTGGGATACAAAGGGAGCTCCGCTGCTCTCCAACCTAACCTCCAAACCCTATCAACGCTTCAGTGGCACCACGTGCGCTCTGTTCCTTTCGAGAATCTGTCGTTGCGCTTAGAGGCCGCACAGAATCAGCACGATGTGCAGGTGCAGGGTTGCTGAATTTGTCTTCCCCTGCTGCCTTAGACTGTCTGAATCGCTGATGCGTGACTTGAAACTCATGGAGCGTGTTGGCCCCACTGGCGCGCCTGCCTAGGGTTGTAGCATCTCCACGCCACCCCCACACCCCACCGCCACCGCCACCGCTAAATTCCTCCACTGGCATTGCCTCTCTAATGCTTTCGCTATGCCATTTTGCTCGCCGCTGCAGGTAGACATTGATAAGATTTTCCACAAGATTGTGGGCAGCAAGCGTGGTGGCTACTGCTTCGAGGTATGTGGCTCTGGTTGGCGGCAGAACCTGCAGCACCGCCCCATTGCAGGCGACGCACGTCTACTCCAAAGCCGCGCCTGCACTCCACACTCCTGCACTGACCCTGCAGCAAAACGAGTTGTTCGGTGCGGTGCTGCGCGGCCTCGGGTTTGACGTGCTGGATTGTGCAGCACGGGTGGTGAAGGTTCCCAGCATTGATGGCGCTGACGGGGTGGCGATGGAGGAAGGGCGGCAGCCAATTGAGGATGCCAGCACCAAGGCAGCCACCCCTGCAGCAGGGGTGGATCTTCTCCCGCATTGCCACCACTTTGTGCTGGTGAATCTGGAAGGACGCATCTGGATGGCAGATGTTGCTTTTGGCAGCCAGAGCCTCCCCATTCCCCTGTTGTTGCATGAGGGGGCCGAGCGCTACGCCCCGCCGCCCCCAGACTTTTCAGCCGCTGATGCCTACACAGGCCTTGATTGGGTGGCGGAGCTGCCAGTAGATCGTTTGAAGCGCTACCGCCTGCGCCTGGGCGTGCCAGGTGCAACGGCGACACCAGATCCTGCCACCACTCCTTGGTTCCACTCCCGAGCCGGCTACTACCTGCAACGGCAGAGCGTGAAGAATGGTCGCTGGGTTGACCTTTATTTTTTCAGGTTGGGCATGAGGCAGACTACTTCTGCCTGCTGCGTATCGTTCCTTGACTAGCCACAGGTGTCTGCTGCATAGTGCTAAGGGCATTTACTGATTGCTGGTGCCTGCTGCCTGGCGTTTGGTGTAGTGCAATGTTGTTGTCAGGGTCTTTCCTGAGCACCGACCATGCATTATTTAAATCCTGGCTGGCTCCAACCCATTGGGGCGCGGGACACTAATCAATGCAGCCATTGCAGCACCACCTACGATGTGGGCCTACTGCAAGCTGCACGCAATGATGGGCTGCCACATGACGCCTGGCTTTCTCCGATATCTCAACCATCGCATGTGACGAAATACTATGCTTTCTGGCCGATCAATTGTGAAGCCAGATCCTAGTTTTCTGGAAGCTTCAGATCAGCGCTGCTGTTTGCACTAAGCCGTGTGAAGGCTAGGCAAAGCCTTGCTTCACCTCCCCTATTGCATCCCGAAGTGGAGCTCCTTTCTTTCCAAGTGTTTGGCAGGGCTTTGCTGCAGATTTGTGAAGTTCTTACCTTGACTGCCTCACAGAACCGGTCTCCCACATGAAAAGTGCCGATGCAGGCTGGATGAGTTCCTGCCCCAAGATTACGAGCAAATGAACTTCGCACTGATGACCAACCCCTCCTCATTCTTCTGCACGAATACTGTGGTAACGCGGCAGACCCAGGAGGGCCGCCTCACAGTTGAAAACAATTCCTTCAGACAGTGGCGGGATGCAGAGGCGGCGCCTGTCAGTGAAATGCATATTGAGGGGGAGGCGCAGTTGCTGGGCATCTTGGAGCAGCACTATGGTATCCACATTTAAAGCATCTCTTGGCCTTTTTGTGAAGCTGTTGCAACGGTGGTGGGCGAAGCTGGCATGGGATGCGGGCGGGTGGTGTAGCAACTGGCCGTTTGGCTCAGTGGCTGGTCGCCGTTGGACCGCGCGCGCGCGCCCCCCCCCCACCCCCCACGAACGCCAGGGTGGGGATGCCCACTGCGCCATACTCGACAGGTTGTTGCCTGCACCAGTATTGATGATGAAACAGAAAGAAAGAAAGAAAGAAAGAAAGAAAGAAAGAAAGAATACGCCCTTGGGCGTGGGTTGAGGAAGCCAGCAGAGGAACGGCCCGAAGGGGTTGATGAAACAGCAAATTTTGTGTTTCTTGATGCCTTTACTTAGTTATTGGTTTGCAACTTGACAGAGAAATTGCAGTTGTTTGGTTGCCAGTTTTGAACTTATGTTCCGACAAAGCTGTGTGTAGTGGTGACATTGGGGTGTAACGTGGTGGAGGTAAAATCTCTCATCGGCTATTGAGTCACAACCCTGTGCTGAAGGTGTTCACTTACCGTTGTTGTGCTGCATCGTGCTCTGCTGTGCTGCATAAGTCCTTACCAGGTGCACTATCCACTGCTGCTTGCTGAATTGTCGGAGCTGCTGGGCATATGCGAAACATAGTGCCCATGAGGACAGCGGCTGTTCCAAGTCGCACGGCTGTTCTTGCTGCGGCGGCCGCGGGAGGCATTCATGGATTGGCGGCGCCGGCGCCAGGCTGACATCATCCACCCCCACCGGGCTACTCATCTATTCGCATTCTAAGTTGAGCCCATGCAAATTGCCTGTGCTCAGAGTTATCATAGCAGCTGCCGCTCGACGGATTGTTGCCAGCGCTGTTGCCAAGCGAACGCTTAGCGCTTTCAGAAACCGTGTTTCCCTAGCGCTCAATCGCCACATAACGGTTGTTATGCAAGCAAACCACCAAAGAGCGCCTAGCTGCTACATCACGCACGGCGGTGAGTGGGAACCCTACTGATTTGCTGGTTGTTGGACAACCTGTGCTTTGCTCCTCAAACTTTCACGCTCAAAGCCATCCATGGGCGGGTTTGAGGGGCGGCAACTCCCATTGACATCACCAACGCAACCTGCCCCGCTGGCGCCACCAAACTCGGCAGCACCGTTTCCCGTATCTGTCATTCACTCGCGCTGCACGCCCACAACAGTTACTCACTGCATTGGCGGTGCAGGTGGACCTTTCCCCGTCATTGGCGGCCCAGGCCATCAAAAGCTCACTGCATTCTTGAAGTCATATGCTGCGACGCTGCCGGCCCCTCCCAAGGCGCTGCTGGTGGTGAGCGGCCACTGGGAAGCCGCCGTGCCTACAGTGACAAGTGGAGCAGCCCCAGATTTGATCTACGACTATTATGGCTTCCCACCAGAGGCGTATGAGCTCAAGTACCCTGCACCTGGCAGCCCCCGGTCGGCAGACAGGGTGTGCAGCCTGATGCAAGTGGGTGTGACTGCCAACAGGCAACAGTACCTGTGCTGGCGACCCTTTTGCAAAGAGATGTGGCGTAAGCATCTATGACAGCTGCGGCTGTTCCTCTAATCTTTGGCATGTAAATAATTACTGGGCTCACCCTCGCTCTCCAACAACCCACCCCTTGCAACTTTCCATGTTGATCTGTACTGTGCAGGCAGCAGGGATTGATTGCCGCAAGGATTCCAACCGCGGATTTGACCATGGCACCTTCATACCACTCATGCTCATGTTCCCAGAGGCAAACATCCCGGTGCTGCAGCTGTCGCTCCTGGAATCACTCGACCCCCAGGTGCCCTGGCTGCTCAGTTGTTTTATGCTGTCCTGCCAAGGCTGCTCTTCAGCTGCACAGCTCTAGAAATACCAGGCTAAGCTAAAGTTGATCATAACCGACTGCCTCTTGGTCTCTGCTCACCTGCCACGCCAGTCACTGTTTGGGGTCTCGCTACATACCTTACTTCCTGCGTTCAGGAGCACATTCGTATGGGCGAAGCCCTGGCGCCCCTGCGGGACGAGGGTGTCGCAATCATTGGCTCCGGGTCCTCATTCCACAACCTGCCTGCCCTCTTCGCTGCCAGGGGTGGTGATAACAGCACCTTGGAACGCAGCAAGCGCTTTGATGAGTGGCTGCAGTACGTGTGCTCCAACCCCTCGCTCAGCTATGGTAGGTGGCTGCTGGATGGGAAGAGGCGGGCTTTTGATGTTGGGGCTTGGTTGGTTGATAAGGCAGACAGCAGGCTGACATGGGCTCAGGGCAGTCACACTTGTATGTCAAGCAAAGCCGAACTGAAAGTTTTTTCAATTTGCCATGATTCTATTTCAGCATGCCCTTGCTCCTTCATCACCTGCAGAAAAGCGCACCGAGTTGCTGGCAGCATGGCGCACTGCGCCAGAGGGCGCGTATGCTCACCCACGTGAGGAACACTTGCTGCCGTTGCACGTGGCGTTCGGCGCTGGCAAGGGCGAGAGGGGGAGACTGGTGTTTGACGACTTGGCAATGGGAGTCAAGTGCACGTCAGTGCAGTGGGGTTGAGCAGGACAAGAGGCTTGAAGTAGGCCCGCTATGGCATGCTGCGTCGTGTACCGGCCTAGTCATGTGGCATCTTTTCTTTCCTGGCTTTCGTCGTACACACAAGGCAAACCCAGCTTGTGTATATTGTCTGCGAACACTGAATCAAGTTATATGCTCTCTGGACGGTTGCTCAGTTGTAGAAACGTTTGGACTGGGGTTCGTCGAGTGGCCTCGTCGCACGTTGGCAGTGAAAACAGGAGCTTTTCGCACTCAACTCGTTCCCGGACTGCGTATGGATCGTGTTTGGCCAGCTGAGGTGCCAGCACCAGGCTATGAAAAGCTGGCGGCGCATGCCCCTCAGCAGCCCGCTCCTGCTGCACACAGCGTACACCCGCGAGATGCACCCACCCCGCCCAGGGTCCTGATCGTGGGAGGCTCCATGGGTGGTTGCTGTGCGGCACTGGCTCTTGGGGAAGTGGGCTGCCGTGTGTCTGTGGTTGAGCGTGCGGCAGGGGACCTAAAGGCGGCAGGGGCGGGCCTGGTGGTCCAGCCAGACATGGCCGACTTCCTGCTGAGGTACAAGGTTACGGATCATGTGGTGAGTGCCGTACAATGTTGCCATATCAGCTAGGAGGCCTGTGGCGTCACTGTCTGGAGCAGCCAGCTTGGGCCACCATCACCGCTGTACTTGGATGTCATGCAACATGTTTTATCTCAAGTACCACCCGCCCTCCGTGCAGGAGGATGTGTGTGTCAAGTCAGCTGGCCGGCAGTATGTTGACGCAGGCGGTGCAGTGCTTGGCGGCGACGACAACCCCCAGTTGTTCTCTGCTTGGGATGTGCTACACAGGCAGGGCTGCTGGTCTGCGCCAATTTCAGCGGTGCATATGGGTTTTGTGCTGTGCATGCGCTGCAGGTTATGCGTGATTACGGAGCATCCATCCCTCAATCGTCTCACACTGTTGCAGGGCAATCAAGGGGCGAGTGCCGCCTGACGCATATCACAGCAGCAGCACAGTGACGGGCCTTTCGTCTCTGCCAGACGGCGTGAGCGTTACTCTGCAGGGCGAGCAGCGGTTCACTGGTGACTTGCTTGTTGGCTGTGATGGGCCAGGATCTCTCGTGCGCCGTACATTCCTGCCTGAAGTGAAGAGTGAGTATCAGGCAAGCTGTAGCTGCATGAAGACACGATCGCGACTTATTGATGCCCAAGAAAACAGGCTGGGTATTGGGGGTGGGTTACAGGGAGGGATGGCTGTTTTTTTCCTGGCCGCACACAAGCAAGAGATGCACAGCCGTTTGGCCCAAGTGCGGTTCTGCAGGGCTATGTCGCATGGCGTGGGCTTGCGCCGGAGGCTGACTTGCCCCCTGGGGTACTGGAGTTCATGCGGAACAAGTTCACCGTACAACAGGCACGTGTGGTGCTGATGCTCCCTGTGAGGAAGTTGGGTTGAAAAAGATGGGTTGTGCCCGGGTGCAGTGCATCGATCCCACCCCTGCAGTCACCTTCACACATTTGCGAAGCACATGCCATGCTGCAAATGCGTACGGGTGCAGATGTCTCGCTCCCACATCCTGGCATACGTCATCCCTGGTGCTGACGGCTCAACACAGCCGGGCAGGAGGCGCGTCAATTGGGTAACCCACCTGCCTGCTCCCTACATGCTACTTATGCGTCCTTCAACAACATGACCAGCTGTTCTCCTCTGACAAGGCATGATTGCTGGCACCTCTAGTGACCTCTTACACCTTCATTGCTGAAAGAGCACACAAGCAGTCTCATTGCTGACAGGTCTGGTACACAAACTGCAAAGAGGAGGAGCTGCCAGCTCTGCTGCGGGACGTGCATGGCCACCAGCACTTGTACAGCGTGCCACGTGGGCTGCTGCGCCCGGAGGTGGCGGCAGAGCGCAGACGGGCGGCCCTTGAGGTAAAGAACTGAGGTTGTCAGCTCGCTTACCAGTGCAGCACGTTGGGTTTGTGCTGAGGCATACGCACGCGCATAGCAGCGCCAAAAACTTTGGCTCACAAGTTTGTGAGAGCATCCACTGTGAAACAGTGACACTGCACCATTGTAACTTGCTGACTGCAGGTGCTGGCACCAGTTTTGGCGGATCTGGTGTTCCAGACACGAGAAATCTTCATCCAGGCCATCCACGACATGCACTCACCTACTCTGGTGCTGACCCACAACTGCTGCCTTCTGGGGGACTCTGGGTGCATCCTCAGGCCCCACACAGCAGCAGGTAAGGAGGGTTCAGCAGCGGCGGCAGCACTAGCAGTAGGCACGGTGCTGTAGGCATGCATGCCTGCACACTCACTTGAGGCTTTCTCGCTGGTTCTGTGGCAGTTACGTACATCCATCCATACATATATGTACAACATAGAGATGCATCTGTGCTCAAAGCACTCTGCAGGCACCACTAAGGCTGCGGTCAACGCCATGGCACTGGCAGCCTGCCTGCAACACAACAACTTCCAGCTGCAGCCTGCCCTGCGGGAGTATGACGCCAGTCAGCAGCAGCTGGCCGAGTACCTTGTAGAAGTGGGGCGCAGAATCGGCACGCAGTCGCAGTTTCCTGAGAGACGAAGGCGTCACAGTGGCGCCTAACACATCAGTCTTGCGGCAGCCACATCTGCTGTAGCAGGAGACGAGGTTGTGGTGCCGCCTGAACCTCTGGCAACCATTTCCTTATTTCCGTTATTCAAGCTATCGGCAGGTATTTCTCATTATCACTGCGTGTTGGCCTGATTGGGCTATTTCGGCTGGTGTGGGACTGTTATCCTACAACATCTGCAGCAACACGGTGGTGCTACTGGAGCTTACTGCAACCAGCCACACAAGCTGCAGTGCCTCATAGATGACATGCTATGCCTCTGTTCCTGTTCCTGCCGGCTGCTGATTCGCTCCTCAACGTCTAATCTCATAAGTTTGGCTGGGCACTGCGGCCGGGTACTGACTAGCTTGGCTTTTATACAGGGCAGCCCGGGCGGCAGGCCTGGTGCATGTGCAGCACAAGGCGGCCAGTCACCAACTTGCGCCAGCTGGCACCATGAGGGGAGACACAAGCATATTGGTACTGTACGTAGCGCAGTCAAACAAAACACAGAGACGGGGGGAAGGTGCATGGGAGGGGGAAATGCAGACACGGTGGAGAGGGGATGGGTCATGTTCTGCCTGCTGCTGTGCAACATATGGAACCCTATCAAGCAAAAGCTATTCCTGGTAAAACGAGATCTGAAGAAACCTGAGGTAGCCCAAACAAACGGATGGGGGAGGGTGCCGAAAACTGGCACCCATGCAACGCTACATAACCGATGGACAGCTGCATGCCAATCTGCGCGGCGGGCGCCGTTGTAGCGCCTGCATTCCTATGAAAAACCGGCGGTGGTCGCCTGACAACTCCAGTGCCTCCTAGCCCTAATATGGTGAGCAGCAACAATCAAGACAGGTTTTGGGTCGGTCAGGAGCAGTGGAGAGTATAGCAAGCAAGCGCAAATATGCAGGGGAGGAAGGGTTGTGCTCAGGATGAGCGGACGCTCTAAAACAAGAATGTAAGTTGCATGCCGGGTCCCAGGAGCGCCGGCAGCGGCAACAAAGACGGGTACAATCCTTGGACAGAGGAATCGTTGGCGGGTGGAGGGAGGCGTGCCCTCGAATGGGCGGGCGCAGCCATTCCCACCGCCTGCCGGCAAAGTTTGAGTGATCGAGCAAGCAAGTGAGTTCATGAGAGGTGGTGGCTAAAATGGGGACTGGGCCCTCTTCGGGTATACACAGCAAGTGAGAGCCAAACAACTAGAGGTGAGATCCTGGCGACGCAACGCCGCTAGTGCGACACGGCAAAGGCCACGGGTTCAAGCTGGCATTGAGAAACAACAGTGGCGCTAAGGCTAACCCGTCCCTCAGGAATCAGCTCCCTGCTTCTACCAACCAAATTGTAGCTTCTACCAACCAAATTGTAAAACTGGTGGTGCGCGAAGGACTCCCACCTTATTGTGCTGATGATCAATGCTGAGTCAGGTGTGGGTGGTTGGTGGTGGTTGAGCGGGTGAGTAGCAGGCATCAAGCTTGCACCTCTGGCTGCTACCAGGGCAGGCGGTGGCATAAAGGCCTCACAGGCTGCCAAGCTGGCAGCGCCTCAGTGGCACCAGCTCAGCTCCAGATTGCAGCCTGCGCCTGCTGATGCTGCTGCGCCGCCTGCGCCTGCTGCAGCTGCGCCTGGGCCAGGGAGGTGCTGAGGGACACCTGCTGCTGAAGCTCAGCCAGGTTGTGTGCGGCTGCCTGCGCCTGAGCTTGTGCCTGTGCTGCCGCGTGCTGCTGCGCCGCGGTGGCCGCCGAGGTGGCATCGGGCAGCCCGTAGGCGCCCGGCGGTGATCCAAGGTGCGCTGCCGCCGCCGCTGCCGCCTGAACGTTGCCAGGAAGCCCGCCAAAGCTGGCCACAAGCTGGGGTTGCAGCGGCGCAGTGGCTGCTGCTGACATGGCCGCCAGCTGGCTCTGATGTGTCATGCCAGCCATGGATGTGTGTGTGTGTGTGTGGCTGTGCGTGTTGCCCATCACCGGCAGCGCGGCAGCCACCTGGCTGCTGGCAATGGCGGCTGCACCCTCCGGCGTTGTTGCCATGTTGGCGGGGATGCCTGCACAAACAAAAGCAAACGGCACGGGAGGAGAGATGAGAAGGCTTGCATGCTGCAATGCTTCCTGAAAAGTTTCTCAAGCCTGGCAATGTGCTTGCTTATGAGAAGCGAGAGTCTGGTGCAGGGTGGGAGGACACCGGGGGCCCCCTACCTGTAACTACTGCCGGGGGCGTGAAGGGCTGGGGCGGGAGGCTGCTGGCGCCATTGCCAATGTGGTGTGGTGGACTGCGCATGCCCGTTGGGCGGCCACCACTGCTGCCTCCATAGCCGGCGTGGTGATGGGCCATGCTGCTGTGCATGTGGCCGGGGCCGGGGCCGTGCCCATACCCACCGCCACCGCGGTAGCCTCCCCCATAGCCTGCCGGGCCGCCGCTGTTGCCGCCGTACCCGGCACGGCCGCCATACTGCGGTGGTGGGCCGCGCCGTGGGTGCCACATATCGGGGGGCGGGCCATGATCGTATGCATGAGGCCCAACGCCGGCAGCGTGGTGCGGCGGCGCAATGGGCGAGCGGTGGGGCAGGGTGCGAGGGCTGGGCGGCATGCTGTCGCGCGGAACCGCCCGCTTGATCTCGATTTGTTTGTCGTGGATGGTCTGGATGGTGCCGCGTCCAAACACCGCCTCCACAGCCTCCTCATCTGCAACGCAATCACGTCAGCTGGGAGAGAGTCAGGTGCGCAGGGAGTCAGCAGGGCCAGCAGGAGCGGAGCTATGACAGGACGCGGTGTGAACAGCCAGAAGAACTGGCAGGCTGTCGGGAGCCAGCTGCACAAAAGGGCTGCAAAATGCTGGAGCTGATGTATGGCGGTTCATTAGCTCGTAAAAAGCTGGGCGGCTGGGTTTGTAAAGGTCGATACCCCTGCCGGCACTGTGGCTCTGCCTCAAACCAGCAGAGGCCGCGGTTCCCTGCATGCCACGAGACTGCCACAGTAAAGTGCAAAGTATTACCTTGGAATGTGATGAACCCAAAGCCGCGGGGCCGCTTGTTCTCGTGATCAAACATCACCACAGCATCATCGACCTGCACGGTGTGGGACCACAGCAGGAAAGCTTAAGATGAAGATGCAAATGAAAGCAAGCAAATATAAAGCTACAAATACAAGGCATGGGCAACCATAAGCAAACAAATCAAGGACATGTGCAAGCAGGACCAGCGTTAGAAGGGCAATGCAACCCTATCAGCAGGCAAGGAATGCAGCACTGTCAGCAGCAGGGCGGCTTGTCCGACAAACAGAGAACAGGCCCACAGCGGATGTGTGTTTCACGGGTGTCGACTGCCATCCCCAACTCATCATGGTGAGGGGCAGGGGCCCACCCCAAGAACAACACCGGCGCCCACACTTGTGCCAGCCCACTGTACCACTCAACCCACCCACCTGGCCAAACTCCTCAAAGTAAGCCCTGAAGGCCGCCTCGTCCACCGTGGGCGCCAGCCCCCCCACAAAGATCTTTTTGGTGCGCTGCCCGCTGGCCACAGCCTGCTGGTCTTTGCTGACGGGGCTCTCCTCCTTGGGCAGCGCACGCTTGGCCTCAACCTCACGCCGGTCAATTGTGTGCTGCACGCTGATCACCTGCACGCAGTGGCAGACATAACATACTCCCCACATTCATCAGAGTAATCCTTAATCCTTAAAGATGAGGCCAAAATTTACGTCCTCCTTCCTCCTAACGCATCACCCGCCAGCTGCAAAGCTGAGCAGGCCCATCTTCCGCAACAGTGAAACCCTTCTTTCCCTCACGACCTTCCATCTCCCGGCTGCCTGCACCTTCACTCTGCTTCAGACTGTGCGCACAGTATGACACCCACCTTGTCAGCGATGATTGGGTCGGCAAAGACAACAAACCCAAAGCCGCGGGGGCGCCCGGTGTGTTTGTCGTAAGATACAAACGCCTCCTGCACCGTCCCATAGTTTTCAAAGTAGGCCCGCAGCTTCTGATCTGCAACAGTAAGGAGGTAAAGAGAGGTATGGGGCGCAATGGAGGAACTGGAGAAGGCAGGTATGGGGACAGAGGGCAGCAGGTCACAACAGCGCGCCGGTGGCCACCAGTGAGGGGTGCCGGCAATGCGTACAGGTTCTTTCCATTAAAGCTACAAGCTCCACCTTGCTGTTTTCCCAGACCTTCAAAGGCAACTCCAGCGGTTACAGCTGACTGCTGGCCAGGGCAGCTTCTGCCTCTGACGCGCCAAGGCAAAGTTGTGCTAACCGGCGGGCCGCCAGCGCCCTGGTAGCTGCCCTGCTCGCTGCTGCGCTGCTGGCTGCATGCCCCGCCTGCCACACCATTACACACCCACCTGTAGTCTCCCAGCTCAGGCCTCCTATGAACACTTTTCCCTCCTGCTTCGACATCCGGCCGGGCTGTTGTGGGCATACGCAGTCGGTCGCCCGGTTCCCCCGCCCACGACACCTGTGCGCGCAGGTGAGCAGGCCCTCACTTCCTGTTACTAAAATCTTGCCTGAATGAGCCTGCAATGGCATTCAACAGCATATTCATGCTGGAAGAGCACATGCTGCAGCAGAGGAGGGCAGGGAGCCCCTCACGCCCGTAGAGTCGGTGCGAGGGATGTGCCGCCTCCAGGGCGGTGCCCCGCAGCACGGCTACTGCAACGGGCGCGCCCGCCCTCCTTGCATCTAATAGCGTTGCAAGGTCTTGGACGACCGATTTGCGGGGGCGGAGCCGCGTCTCGGGCCGCGAAAATGGTGCCAGATTTTTGGCAGCCAACCAGGCAACCCCCAGCGCGCCGATTCGCCGCTCCAAGGTTCAACCCATTATGCAATAATTTTCTAGATGAGCGTCTTAGGGCTCCCGCGCAGGCGGCACCCTCGGCAACATGGCCGGCATGTCTCACCTCTGGCGGACGTTCACCTACAGCCCTAGCAGCTAAAGTAGTCCTACAAGCCTTGTTTTCCGGGAGCCGCACCGTATGGTCGCAGGGAGTCCTCCGTGGCACCATGGGACAGGAGAGCCCTGGGACCGTGAGCTGAACATTCGGCGGTCGCGGAAGCCGCGGGAAGCAGCCTTCATTGTTCACGATTGCTCATGTGGGTCAATAGCGCCCCTCTCAGCTGAGACCCAAACCGGTTGCCCACTGCTCTCACCCCACAGCATCCCGCGCCAAATTGGGCACAACCCACGACTGTGCCGGGACTTTATTTTGCCAGAATGGCATGTGCCATTGCGTAGAGGGGGCAGCATGGGAAGAGAGGCAGCGCACAGCATTAGGGGCCTTGGCCGTCACGTCAAGCCTAAAGGCTGACTTAGGCATGACACAGGGCAACTCATTACAAGTACAGGTTTACACCAAGATGATAAGGAGCACACCTTCACAGCAAGGGAATGTGGATGACCTGCCCAGCTGTGCCATGTGCAAGTGGTATTTGCAGCCTGCCCACCCCCGTCATCCCTGCTCCCGCTCCCGCCGTGCCTTGCCCTCCTGTCCGACCCGCTTGCTCTTAGCGCTGCGTGTCTTGTTTTTGTTGCGGTACCGGCGTGGGTCGTCCTTGTGGAGCCTCCGAGGATCCCGCTGCCCTGCATGACATTGGCGATGCGGCAACAGCATTACACTTTCATATGCTAGCGACATGGGATTTTTCATGTGCCAGTCTTACAATACCACCGAAGAGCGAGTAAGATCATGGGGAGGCGGTAGCCTACCCACACCTCCCAATGGGACAGTTGGGTGCTGACCTGAAATTTTCAGATATCACAGCAGTATGCATGCACACATTGCTTGCCTTTTCCGCCTTCCCAGAACCGCGTGTGCCTGCCGGATGGGGCCGCTGCGCGCAGGAAAGCAGGTGGGCAGCCAAATGGTGTATGAGTCATGCATCATGGAGCAAAGTACAGGTGCAGGTGAAGAGCGCAGGGCACCCAGGCAGCCAGTGAAGCCTGACTGCTTTGTGTGCTGTGCGAGCAACGCAAAGCTTGCTGTTGCAAGATGCACAGTAGTCCTGACCTGCGCTGGTGGCGAGCTTTTTGGCGCATGCCTTGCAAGAAGCTTGTACCGGCTGCTCAAGACTGCAGTAGCCGCACACCATGCGTGTGGCCCTGCTTGCCCGGAAGGGAGGGGATGAAGAAGGAGAGGGCAGGCAAGCGACGTCACTAATTGACCAACAATGGTGCTAGAAGTGCCGGGAGTTGCACGTGGCAGCAAGGTGGCTAGTGCCTGAGCGGAGCAGTCACTCACCACTTCAGGTCGTGGTCCGTGCCTTCCTCATGGCACAAATCACATGGAAAGCGGCGGCCACAGCAGGGGAAGCGTAGCCAGCGGTAGCTGTGCCTGTAGTGTTTGCAGGTGCCTCTGTCGGGCAATGGCTGGCCCAGCTGCAGTAGGCCGTTGTAAGCGTCACGGGAGTTTGGATCAGAGGCAGGGCTGGCACCGGCCCCTCGGCTCCGCCCCGCAGCTGGTCGCACGCTGCCCCCCTTCTGCTGCTGGCCTCCAAGCCTGTGCGGCACGAAGAGAGCTGTAGAGAACTGCAGGCCGGGGCAGCAAAGGCGATGGCAGTGCGCTGGTCAAAATTGAGCACGCAGGTTCGGTTGTAGATTGTGGTGGCACAACACCGCAACACCACCAGTACACTTCACAGACTCGTCTGCGTTGTGATGTTCACCCACCTGGAATCGCATGGGCAGGTGGCACGAGCTACAATTTCGCTCGTTCCAGCGCCCTACCGTCACCCCACGGAAAGCTGCGGTGGCTGAGCACTGGCTGCACTGCCCTGCCAGCATGGAGGGCAGAAGGTCTGCAGGGGCGCAGCCCTGGCAGCGCAAGTGTGCCAGAACGTTGCTGCGATCGTGCAACAGCTTGGGGGCCACCTCAACAGCCCAATCCGCATGGCAGGTGCTGCATTCTGCCGCGGCAGTTAAAGTGCCGCTGCCCCGCCCCCTGCCGCCAGCAGTGCCGCCATCTGACGGCAGTGCAACAGCAGCCGTGGCAAAGCTGAGCTCGCCTGCCGCCCTGCACCTGCTGCACATGACCTGCAGGTTGAGCCTCAGGAGCTCCAAAGCATCCACCTCCAACTGCAAGCCCTCCAGCTGAAGCGCAAGCGGCAGCACGGCATCGCTATGCCCGCCGCCGCTGCCGCCACCCTCATCAGCCTCCGCCCCATCGTGATCTGAAGCACCACTGCTACTGATGCAGCTGGCACTACTGGCACTGCTGCGCTCACTGTCATCAGAGGCATAGGCCCCATCACTGTCATAACCCGAAGTACTGCTGCTCCCAGTACTGCCAACCTGCGAGCCGGACAGCGCCTGCTGCCCTACCTGCTCCTCCACCAACTGTTGCTGCTGCCGCTGGCCCTGATGCTGCTGCTCCTCTGACTGTTGTGTCTGCCCCTGTTCCCGCCTCCGCCGTGCCACTTCAGCGGCAATGTCCTCCGCTTGCTCCCACAACCGCCCAGCATGGTTCTCTAGATACCGCACCAAGCTGCGCAGCGCCCCTGGTCGGCCTGCCGCCGCTGCCAGCTCAGCCGCCACAAGCTTGTTCAGCACCTGCCGCAGCAGCAGTGGCAGCTGGGGCTGCTGCTGCGAGGCAATTTCCACTACACAGCTGCCTGCCTGGGGATAGCTGGTTGACAGCCAGCCGCGCAACAGCAGCGGGTGGGCTGGTTCCCATGCAGGGTCAGTGGGGCAAAGCTGCAAGTCAAACGCCGCCACAATCTGCCCACCAGATGTGCCCGCGTGCGCTGCGCCCTCAACTCCTGCTCCTACCTTGGCAGTTGGCTGCCGAGCACCTGACCTTGCATTTGCTGCAGGGGTGTGGGTCTGAAAGATGCCACTTAAATGTGACGCTGTGGCTGTGGCTGTGGCAGCTGCAGCCGCTGAGGAAGCCCCGGCTGCCTGCTGTAGGGGCAGCAACCTCAACTTATGCCGCTTCTGCACGAACTGAAGCTCCTGTACTAGCCCTCGTGGCAGGGCAGCGGCATCCGTCTGTGCGCCACCCGGTGATGCCGATGCTGGTGTTTGTGATGGCTGCCCCTCCTGCTGCGTATTCCCTGACGGTGCACCAGCTACAACGGCAGTTGCCTTTGCAGCAGGCCGTGGTGACGCTGCCGCTGGCTTAGGAGTTGGTGCAGTAGGAAGCGAGGCATCAATTGTGACACTGGCTTCATCGTTAAGTAATGCCCAGCGCCGCACGGTGGAGCCGGATGTGTCCTCGGTCTGGTATGGCTCCAGCAGTTCGGGCAGCAGGGTGATGAGGGGCACAAACTGGCGCTGTGCCTCCGCCCACAACAGATGGAGGTTGAGGTGCCCAAGAACTGCAGGTGGCTTGCACTTAATTCGTGGGCATGTGGTTGCAATCAAGGTATGCGTGGAGGCAAAGCGGCCAGGATACAGGATGCTGCATGTTGTGCCAGAAATGCATGCAGACCGAAGACAGTAAACGATGTGAGTGCTCAGCGGGGCATCAAAGCAAACAGACGCCCGACCATTGTGCTCACCTGGCCCTGAGGCTGCCCACAAGTCGCGCAGCCTGCCCGCCATTGCCTGGCGCAACGCTCTTGGCAGCTCGGAGCTTATCACTTCCACTTCCACAGCTGCTGCCACCTGTCGGCCCAAGCTCGCCCCTTGTGGCGCTGGCGCATCCGGCAGCAAGGTTGTGGTGCTATTAAGGCGTGCCAGCACGGAAAAGGATGACACATCGTATCGCTCTGCTTCGGGCGGTGCTGCCACCTCAGCTCGGCAGGTGATGGGAAACGGTGCGGCGGGTGACCGAGCCGCCGCTGCTTTTCTGAGCTGCAGGTCTGGAATCTGCTGTTTCAGCTGCAAAAGCTCCTCCTGCAACAAAGAACCACAGAAGGAGAAGAGACGATGCGGGTTGCGCTGAACTCCAGTGCTGGGTGCGTCGGAAGCTGCCAGGCGGCAGTGGCAAGTCCAGAGCGGCCGGGGACCAAACCGCACGGGAGTTGGATCAATCAGCGGCGACTCGGGGGCGGATAAAGCCAGCGCGCCTGAAGCTGCTTGAGGCTTTCATCCGCCATGGCACCACGAGTGTGGAGAACTACTCGCTGGCATTCAGTTGAAATCCGCCCGTCAAACCATCCATAGTCGATCTGGATCGCAAGGCCAGGAATCCGAGAACACTTAAGGCACCGCCTATGTGGCGCCAACTTGCCGCCCTGCGGCGCTGCCGCCAACGCGCCAAACATGCATGAAAATGCGTGTCGCAGGTGCCGCTTGCCCATGCACGTTGCACGGATACTTGTACATGCTTTGTATTTGAGCGGTTCTGCACCATTTGTCGTCCTGCCACGATGAGCTTGAAACAAGACCGACTTTATGGTTTGGGGCATCAATCGCAAATTTGCTCCAGACTTTGCGAGGGTAACTACCTGATAAGATTGAGTATAGGTTCCACCCGCTTTGCGCCAGTATATGCTGACCAGTAGGGCCTTCTGACAGGCGCTGCCTAACAGCGGCAGGCTGCCGTGCACGCTGTGCCGCCGCCAGTACCAAAACTAGATGCAAACTTGGTTCCACAACTGTCCCAGCTCCAATCAAGCGTCGATATGCCTGTATTCACACCTTTCGCCTCGTTTGTGGCCACTATTGCATTCTTTCACACCTCTGAGTTTTGCCTAGCTGCCATCTACAACAGAAGCGAACTGGGGTGGCGATGTAAGCCATGACAATGCCATGCAATCCTCAAATTGCTGAAGCACCCTCGCTCTGCTCAACCCGCTTGCGCCGCAGCCTGCCTTCGGCTCTTGCCCCTCCTCCTGCAGCATGGTTGTTCAGCCGACCTTACTGCGTGGCGATGCTAGCGGCCTGCTTGGAGCACGCAGGGGAGCTGCGGTGGGCGCCCTTTCTCAAGGTAGCGGCGGTCTCCCGCCTGGGCCTGGTGACAGTTGTGGCAGGGGAGCTTGTCCGCAAAGCAGCCATGGTGAGTGACAACAAACCTAAGTTTGGTCCAGATGATATCCACACCACCTGCATGTTTGACACGGCTGTTGACGAAGCAGTGCAGGCACCCCAATACAAACCATGTAACATCTGCTGTTAGGCGGCTCAAGCCTCATCCGGGCAACTCGCGGTTGCTTTGTCTTGTCTGGTGCCCTTTGTTTTATGCAGGTAACTGCAGCTCACAACTTCACCCACGTGATCCAGACGCAGCGGCGGCCGCAGCACATGCTGGTGACGCGGGGCGTCTACCGCTGGGTGCGGCACCCCGGCTACGCAGGCTGGATGTTGTGGGCCATAGGCACGCAGCTGTTGCTTTGCAATCCACTTTGCACAGTGGGTTTTGCAGCAGCCTCCTGGCGTTTTTTCAGCAGCAGGGTAGCTTATGAGGATGCTTTGCTGGCTAAATTCTTCGGAGACGCATTTGCACGGTACCATGCTGCAGTCCCCAGTGGTATCCCTTTTGTTTCCTGATATAACGCACAATTTTGTCCCTGTTCGTCAATACAGCTGTTCATCAGTGTTTAGCTTGCCATGATGTTGCAAGATTCCACAACAGTGGGAACTGGGAAGGCAGCAAGAGCAGGCACGGCCACAGGGCAGCGTAAGGCGGCGTGGAGGTTCGGTAGAGGCATGCATATGCATGACGGAATGGAGTGGAAGAAGAGCACAATGAAACGAAGGCACAACATGCAAAAGAAAGCACAGGCGGTCTACCCCGCTGCATCAAAACAACAGTAGAACAAAAGAGGGGAGGGCAAGGCTGCCCACAAGGGTGGCGCACGCATGTTTGCAGAAGCTTAAGCGTTGCAGACCAAAGGAAAAAAGACAGTTGCGGCAAGGAGTGGGTATCTCACAGGATGTGATAGTGCTCGCAGGGGACCCTCGCAACAGCAGAGGGCAGCTCTGTCGCAAGGGGAGGCAACGTCAGGACAAGGATGCACAAACAGCGCATAGGGGTCAGGCCAACTGCCAGGCAGCAGTAGCCAGAATTAAACCACGATGTGCCAGAAACCAGGCTGGCTGGCCAGCGGCGCATAGGGGCAGGGCTAACGGCCGCAATTGCGCGGCAGTAATCAATCGTTCATTCCTGGTATGTTGCGTCAAAACTGCAGGGCTCAAAGGGCCCGTAGGCTGCGGGTGCCAGGTTGGCAGGCGAGGCACGGGTCATGCAGCGCATGGTGTGGAGCTGACAGCGTTGAAACGCTGTACGGTGCCCAACCAGACACAAAAACCACATTTTGTTCCCAGGGCGTTGCCTAAACTTCTGTGAAGTCCCGCTCAAACTCCCTCCACATGCTGGCATCTACTTGCCGTCGCTGGCTGCCACCCTCCTGTGCTGCTCGTCGCTTGCCAAACAGTAGACCGCCCAGCCACTTGAATGGCTGCTCCTCGCTGCCGTGCTGCTGCTGCCCATGCTGCTCATTCTCACTATATGGCCTCGCTGGTGCCGCTGGCACCTGGTCTAGGTGCATGGTGCCTGCAGGTATATCCGGCCACGGTTGGCTGACGACGGGTTGCAGAAAGATGTTTTCTTGGCGGCACACATGCATCACTGGCCCATCTTCACTGCCAGACTTCAGCCACTGATGTTATTCGCAAAACCATACCAGGCAGCCGTGCAGCTGACAGTGGAAAAACTGGTAGCACCAGCCGTAAGACGCTGCTCACCTGGCACCATCTGCTCCTGCAGCTCCTCAGCAAAGCGCAGGAACTCCTGAACGGCATGCCCAACATCCTCCATCTGCAGGTCGTGTGCCGGGCTAGGCTCCGTAACACCCTGGGGCCCTATTGCTGCTGCTGCTTGCCTGCAGAAAGCACAGACGTTTATGGCAGCATGTGAGAGTCAAGGTTGCGAGGATGGTGATTGTGGTGCCAATGTCCAGGCTGTTCAGCGGCCTGCAGGCCAGCAAGGATAACGAGCTTCCACGCAAGTTAGAGAAAGCCGGCCGCTCAGCACTGACGCCGCGCTGCTACCCTTGCACCCACCGGCCGGGGAGCTCAACCAGGTTGGGCTCCAGCTGCCGTGCGCCCTCTCCGCGCGCCATCATCTCTTCCTTCTGTTCATCAACCTTCTCGGGTCTGCAACGGATTTGGCCAAAGTAGACTTGCCGTCGATTTGTCATGCTGCGGCGGCGCGCCAGGTCGTCACTCGCCGCGGCCGCCGACCCCCTCACCTGCCCACACACTTCAAATAGCGCTTGTAGAGCTTGACGCAGCGCTTCACTGGCACCCCGGTTGCTGGGTCCTCGGAGGTTGTGCACTCGGTGCTGACATACGTCTGCTCTGAGCACTGCTCTGATGGGGTGGCATCCCGGCAAGGCACCGTGCCGCGCTCCCACCAGGCCCGCATACCCCAAGGGCTGCCCTCCATTGCACACAAGCAGGGTGAATGAGATGACCGGTGGACCCAACCAAAATGCAAGGCCAACAAATGCTACAGCAAGGCGCGTGCGGTCCTGCTGAGAACACGGCCCCCCGCCACGAGATGCTTTGCTGGCAAAGAGCTGCGGAGCAGCCCCGATCATAATAGGTTGTAAGAGATTACAAATTGGATTCAAACACCT
Source organism: Ettlia oleoabundans (assembly GCA_019693395.1). Lineage (NCBI taxonomy): Eukaryota > Viridiplantae > Chlorophyta > Chlorophyceae > Chlamydomonadales > Ettlia > Ettlia oleoabundans. The sequence goes on along the minus strand of JAAMXP010002370.1, from coordinate 80,002 downwards.
ATCACGGCCGTGGTTTGCATCGGGAAGCCTTGTGATAAAGGGGCAGGGGCAAAACGTGCGCAGTGCCCGCCGCAGGCCGGCACGGCCACTGCTTGACAGTCACGGTAGGCTCAAGAGGTAAGTCAGAAAGTGAATGATGCTTGGGCGTGTGCCCAGCAGTCCAAATTGAAATCCAAGTCGAAAAAAGGGCAAAACGCCTCTGTGGTGGCGATGAGAGTGAAGAGGCTCCCCCAGCTTGACCACCAGTCGGTAGAACGCTCGCTCCCGCCACGCCCCACTATACGGGCTGAAAATCGTCGCCTGCGCCGCCATTTGAGCTAGTAGGTGGAGGCACGCCTGCATCCGCTGCCAAAGGCTGGATCTCAAGGTTTCCCAGCTCTGCCGTTGGCTGCGGATCGACTCCTGCTGCTTGCGGCGCATCCGCCTGTACATGTTGCTGCTGCCCCTCTTGCTCCCCATTCAATGGGTTGCCGTCAGCACCTGCTGGCGCCGGCCCAGCAGGCTCTGCTGCTTCCTGTACTGGTGCTCTGGCTGCTGCAGGCGCTGCATCAACCTCCATCGGAGCTGCAGCACTGCTCTGCCCAGCTGCCGGCAGCTGCTGCGAATTCCCAGCTGCGGTGCTGCAGCTCGGCAGCCCTGCCGACCGCAACAAGCTGCTGTCTGCCGCCTGTCCTGCTGCAGCTTTAGAGCCAGCAGCGATTGCGGCAGCAATCATACCTTCATAGTCATCTGCAGGCTCTGCAGCTGCCGGCTGCTGCTGTGGCTGCTGAGCCAAATCTGGCGCTTGCCGTGGCCCCTGCGGCTGTGCGGGTTGCGAGCAAGTTTGCTGTAATTGCGGCTGCGGCTGCTGCTGCGTACGCGGAGTGGCGGGCAGTGCCTGCTGATGTTCCCGCTGTGCGGCAGGCGGGGCTGAAGCTGGTGTTGGCTGGCTTGTCATCCCCAACGCTTCGGGGAGCACCGGTTCTCCAAATGCAGCACACAAGCACACCACCCTGCATGGTATGGAGCAGCCGCGTGCACAGCAAGCCAGTTCTACTTGTGAGCCTAGGACGAGGGCAAGCAACAATGCCACAGAGGAGCTGTTGAAGGGCAGGCTACAAGTACCTCGCTCCACCCAGTCAGGGCGTTCCAACAGTCCCGCCAGGAATCCTTGCTGCCCCTTTCAGCCAATGCATCCCCTCGCACACTTATGAGCCCACCCTGCCAGGCCAACCTGCTGTCAACCTGCCCCGCCAGCACGAATGCACCCAAGCACCAGCTGGCTGCCACACCCCAACCAGCTGTTCAGGAGCAACAACAAATTGTTCTCTGCAGCACGGCACGCTTTCACAACCAGCCAGACTGTCAGCGCAAAAACTCATAAGCAAAAGGCAGAAGAAGCTGCACCCACATGTTGGCTGTGATTGTCGCCACCTCGATGATCTCTCTCGCCTCCTCAGCGCTGGGTCTATCAAGGGAGCGCACCAACACGTGGTGGCCCTGAGGTGGAGGCACCTCAGGGTACTGCTTGTACAACACCTCCGTCCCCGGGAAGATCAGGATGCGCAACTGCTGCTTGGCGAGGCTGCAGAAGGGGAAGTGGGGGTGGGGTGGGGGGAAGGAGGGACGGCCGTGAAAGAGGGGATGTATTTGGTGCATCACGGACCTCAGGCAGGAAATTGTGGCGGGTGGCGTGAATTTGTGGGGCAAAGCACAAACATTTGATAGCAGCACAGTGGGACTGCAAGGAGAACTGCCAGTTGGGCAACGCCTGGAGAAGGGCTGTGTTTATGCGGCTGCCAGGGCAATGGACGTGCGGCATGCATATGCGTTGTATTCATGCAGTGCATTGGCAGGACAGCAGCACAGCATGCAACCCTGTGTGGCATGTTGATAACCACCCCACATCACACTTGCCTCGTCTCCGCTTCAGGCATGTCTGCAAAGCCAAAGCCAGACTTCCAGGTCTGTACTGTCTCGTGCGCCGCAGGCAGCACCAGCGTGTGCACGCCAGACTGCAGAGCAGCCCAACAGCACAAACAATGCCAAAGGGGGACAGGTCAAGTTCATACGCATGCCAAGGGTTGTAATGCTTTTTGCACCAGGCTTGCCACCCCATGCAGGCAGCTGCGTATGCCCGTCAGCGGGGGCCACCAAACCAGCATATAATCACACCAGCATACGACCACACTCACCTTTCTAAGAATTTCCTCGAAGCAGTTGACAAGGATGCGCGCGTGTCCCTGACGCCGCGCGGTGTTCTTGGTGGCAATCAGGGGCAGCTCTGCCATCTGCGGCCCAAACACGCGACAGATGGCGGCAACCACCGGTTTGCCCTGCACACAGGCACGTGGCAGGCAGGCTATGGGAGGAGAGTGCAACAAGGCGGGCGAAGCAGCGCATGCATTGCAAAGATGAAACGCCCACTCAGTAAATTATGGTGTTCCAACGGTGTACCCCAGAGCAGCAGGGCAAGCAGGAGCACTATTGCCGGCTATGACGCCACCGTACCTTGTGTCGCAGCAGCAGCGTGAGGCAGTTGGAGTAGTCCCACTCCCCAACTTGCTTGGCGTACAACATGATGGGCAGCAGGTCAATGTTGTTCCCAATGTCCATGATGGGGTCAAACGACTCCTGCGGCATCGGTGGTGCAACAGTACACGTGTCACAGCAGTACAGCCAGTACGCTGTCCGTTACACTGCTGCTCATAGCGCCTACGCATGAGCCACGCTCACATAGACTCAGGCCAGCATTGACCCCCTCGCTACCAGCCCGACCCAGCCTCTCACCTGCAGGATTTCCTGTGCCGCCCGCAGGGCCCAGGATGTGGAGCTCTTGCCGTCCTTGCCGCGCATCACCTACACAGAGACGGGAAGGCAGGCAGCCATGCAGGTGGACATATGGGCAGGCAGGCACAGCCATGGAGGAGTAGGGCAGCAACCCTGGATGACACAGCCAGCAGTGAGGGCTACTGAGCAAACAGAGCTGTTGAGCTGTTGAGCCGCGGTTTACAAAATAGGTTGCCTGGCCTGCCAGCCACCACTTAAAAGCACTTAATTCAGGTGTTGGGCCAGGAAGCCACGCTAGGTGCTTGGTCCTCCAAGGCATCACACCCATACGCCCGTACACCCATAACACCCAATGTTGCCAGTGCTTGTGTCTGCCATGCACAACATGCAGCAAATCAACAACTGCCAAAGGTTAAGATGCGAGAGCAGCGACATGCACATGCCCTACCTGCCAAGTGTGTGAGGGGAAGCCCGGGATGTCCATCTGCTGCGCCTGGATCAGTTCATCAATGTTGGACCGTATGCGCTCACACTCCTCGCTGCAGTACCAGTCGCCTGCATGGCAGTACAGGCACGGGTAGCGGCAACAATGAGGACGTTGGTTGTGTGCAATGCCGACATGTGGGGTGGGTGGAATGGGTGGAATGGGAGGGTCAGATGGGTGAGGGGTCAAAACACAGGCTCAGGCCCATGTTGCGACACACGTCCAACTGTGTGGTGTAGTCTGTGTGGTGAAGTGTAACTGCCGACACCAGGAGCCCACCTTCTGGCACCGCATCCAGGTCAGCCACGCCGCACTTTTTGAGGCATCCCACGTGGAACTCACGCTCACACTGGTCACACAGCATGATGGTGCGGGGGCCAAAGCCACCACGCTGGAAATCCACCTCATGGCACAGCACGCAGCTGCCAGTGGGGAGTCGAGGGGGAAGCAGGGAAAATCAGGAGCAAGATATTGGATGCAGAAGAGATGTACCGCATTGCACAGCATGCAGCTGCTATGTTTTTACGGCGAAGCGAAAAAAAGCAGCGCAAAGTGGCGCAAGCAGCACCTACCCGCCCGCCAGAGTGTCAAGCTCAGAGATGACCTCTCGCGCACTGCAGGGGGGCAAAGGTGATGGACGGCAGGCACATCATCCAGCCAGCAAAAAATAAAACTACATCGATTGGTGGTGGGACCGCTTCCACTCCACACAACTAAGACCATCATCCACTGGACACGTGCATTCATAGAACAGCACATCTCAAACCACCCCCCCAAATCACTCTGTGCAGCCCCCTGGGTTCAACTCACTCGTCTGCCAGCTCATCCAGCCCATATTCCCCGCCACGCCGCTCCCCCGCCGCGCTCTCATCCAAGTCCGGCAGCAGCGCCGCCATCGCCTTCAGCGTGATTCCCTCCTCGGTAAATATGTTGTCGTAGGGGGCACGCCGCTGGCCCCGCCCCGCGTGCGCCTCGAAGCCCGAAGCGCTGATGAGCTGCGAGAAGGCAGGGAGGGAAGGGGAGGTAAACAAGAGGAGCAGGGCAGGATGGTTTCAACGGGTGAACGGAGGGGCAGGCCAGGTTGAGCAAGGAAGCCGAGGGGGCATGGCAGCGTGACTTGAATGTAAGCCAGGATCGTTAATAGCCGGGTTAAACAGTTGCTATCCATGTGCGATTGATGTGGAGGGAATGCTGACAAACTGGATAACTGTCTGCCCAACTTACGAAGCCGTCCAACCCGGCACGGCCCAACCTAGGCCATCCTAGTACATTCAATCGATCATATAAACCCCATGCAGCTGGGCAGGCGGGAGCAGGTGCCAGCGTAAATCAGCTGATCAAGGCCATGGAATAGTAGACTGCAGCAGACCGGCAGCGGACCGCAGGTAGCTCATGCGCACCGTGTTGCAGCAGCCACAGAGGATGCCCGACGGCCCGCCCCGCTCCACCACTGCGACGCCTTCCAGCAGAGTCTCGCCCTGCAGACAGGCAAGCAGGGAGTCAGGAGAAACCCAGAAGGAGCTGAGCCAGCAGGCACGCGGGTATAAAGGCACCACAACCAGGCCGCCCCTCCAATACTCCCGCGCTGCCACCCGCTTCCCATGCGCAGCCCCCTTCACATGCGTCACCTGTCACCTATGTGCAGCACATCTTTACTAAAGAGCAAAAATAGCCCACCCACCTGCGTGGTTCGGTAGAAAAGTTTCTGGCCGTTGACCAGCGCGCCCTCCTCTCCCTCAAACAGCCGCTTGTTCTTGTTGGAACGTGCGCCAGGGCGGCCCAACCGCGGTGCGCGCGGCGCTGTAGGTGCCGCCATGCGCACGCGCCCCGTACCGCCTGCTGCAGGGCGCGGCTGCAGCGGCAGCGAGCCTTGACCGCTGAGGCCGCCTGCCTCGCTGGCGCTGCTGGCGCCGCCAGGAGGCTTCTTGCTCAGCTTTCCGCTGCTGCTGGGTCGCATTTTGCTGCCTGATCTTAGAGGATTGAGAGTTCCTAGCTGCTTGGGCTGAAGCGGCAGCGGCTCGGTTTTGGTGGTGATGCCGGCCGCCACACACAGCGGGCAAAACCAATCACCCTGCATGGTCAAAATGAGGAACACGCAATGATTATCTCCATCATGGCAGCTTGTTGTGCAGGGCCAGTACAGAAAGCAGAACAGGCTGCACTGCCCCTGCAAGGGGAGCAGAGGAGATTAGAGCATGCCTGCCGATTAAGCTCCAAGGCATGCAGATAGCTGCAAAACCGTGCACACCAGCAATAAAGTTAGCAACTAAGCCATGCCAATGCGCCGATGTCTTCAATGCACATCACAGCCAATCGCACAAGTCACACAACCACAGTGTGCCACATGTCACCGCAGTGAATGACACCGCACCAATGCCCAATGAGGGTTGCTGCTGCCAGAGACGCACCGGTGGCGCCGCATCCAAGTTGACGCACGCAAAATGGTAGGCTGCCGTGCATCCGTCGCAGCACAGCAGCTCGCCCCCCTGGTTGCACAGCTGGCAGACCTCCATGTGCACATCAACCTCCCCGGTGCAAGCAGCCATCTCCGGGCTGTTCACCAGGTTGAGCAAATCCTTGAGGCTGCGGTTGCTGGCTGCGCAGCCGAGGCACCACAGGGTGGAGAACAGGGGAAAGGACAGAGGCATATAAGCTGGGAAGGGTACAAGGCAACATTGACGAGGGATGCCCACCGGCAGCCGATGGGAGGCAGAGCTGTGCCAGTGGCAGCCACACACCCCCTTGGGCAGTTGGGCAGACAGGCAAACAGCCACCGTGGCGCTCGGCGCAACGGCGTGTGCCATCAATGCCTCGCTGCACTGTCCAATCCAGCACGCCTGTCCCTCGCTTTCTTGAAGGGTGCTGATACTCTGCCCAAGAAGTTACCATCCCAAACACAATCCTCAGAGTATGTCCCTCCACTGGAGTACTCTTGCAAAGCAAACACCATCCCCAACACAATCCTCAGAGTACAATCCCAGCCCACCTTCCAAGAAGATGCCATCAGCGGGTCGCCTGTCCTTGCTGCCGCTGTGCTCCTCGAACTCGCTGGCGCTGACCTCCCTGCCCCCTGAGCCGCACTGCTTGCAGAAACATGTGATGGAGCCGTTGCCGTTGAGGCGACCGTGGTTCTGAATGCGACCAGCCTTAGTCTGGAAGCGAACCTCCTGCAATGATATAAATGACAGCGGTGTGGGTTGCAGGAGACATGAGGGGAAGCCAGAAAAGCACTGTGAATAATCATGGGACTGTGTGCATAAGACCCAGAGCAATCCCAAGGGGGAGCAGAAAGAGGAGAGGGAGGCTCTACTTTCCCTGCAACAACCCATGCGTACAGTGCATTGGAAACCGAATACAGCTCGACTTTGATAGACACGTATCAAATGAGTTACCATGTGCCTTTCCAACAATGATTGACGAGCAGCCGGATGCTTAACACCCACCCGCGTCAACACCACGTACCAACACTCATGACGAACACAAGCACCCACGCCAGCACCACCTACCTGGCCCGCCAGCAGCCCCGTCTTGAGCATCAGCCGCAAGTGCACCACCGCTCCCTTCTGCAACGACAGTGCCCTCCGCACCAGTGCTGCCAGCCGCACAAGTTCTGGCGGATAGTCTGCCAGCACAGCCTTCATGGCAGCGGCAGGGTCCATGCCGGCAACCAACACCACCTCGCCAGATGCGGTCGCTGCTGCGCGCGCTGCGGCTGCCGCCGCCGGGCCCGCAGGCACACCGCCTCCCGGCTGCAAGGCTGCGACTGCCGCCGCCTGCTCTGCTGCCAGCCCCGCCGCGGGGCCCAGCGGCGGACCACGGCTTGCTGCTGCCGGGGCGGCTGCTGCTGCCCCTGATGGCGGTGCGCTATCTGCAGCCAAGGGCCCCAGAGGCGTGCCGCCTGCGGTGGCTGAGGGGGAGCGCGGCCCACGGGGCTTGTAGGGGGCGGGAGGCTTGCCTACTGGCTTGCCTGCCATGCGGAACAGGTGGTAAGTCACATGTGGCATTGCAGAGGCCCGATTCTGCGGAGCAGGGCAGGCGAGGCGAGGCGAGCGCCTAGAAAGTTAGCGAAGCACGGAAAACACGATGCACGTATTCATGTTCTATTTGCAATGCTAAGGACAGCGAGAATCCAGCCAATTGATTCACAGAGAGCCATTCAATCTCACATGCTGTTACGAATGCAGCGCAGCAGCAACATGGCCAGGAAGAAACAGCACCACCTGCCTTCACAACCCAGCAACCTTGTGGAGCAGAGGCAGGTATTTGGATGCAGGTGCAAGCTCAGTGCTCGTGGCTGCAGAGCTCACATGGAAGACCTGGCCAGCGCAGAGGGTGAGGAACAGATCTCGAAAGGCCACGTTGTGCACAGAGCGACCGCGGGTGGGCGGCAACCTTTCGTTAAGCTTCTCCCTTAGCTCCTCTTGAGATTCGCACTGCCTCGCCATGTTCACATATGGTGCCAGATCCACCGGCTGGGAGGGCTCCTGCGGCTGCTGGGGCTGCGACGGCGCAGCAGAAAGGGGCGCCGCCGGTGTTCCCTCAGCTGCTGCACCATCACCCCCACTGACCGCCTCGTCAGCTGCTCCCTCTGGCTTTTTACGCTTCTTACCAGAAACAGGTGGCTTGCCATTTTCTGTTGGTAGCAGCGCTACCGCGATGGGGCCGCCAGCTGCAGCTGTGCAAGTCGACAGTGGTGCCTGCCCATCTGCCGGTGCTGCGTGGTCCCCTGCTGCTGTCACCACTGCAGCGCCCGCCACTGCTGCGTCTCCCAACTCACTCGGAGCTGCAGTAAATCCTTCTGCTGGTTCATCGACTCGCGTCAAGTCGGCTGCTGCTGCCGCACCACTGAGCTCGTCCTTAGGCGCTGATGGCTGCAGCTGTGTGAATGGGGAGGGCTGCACCGTTGACTCCATAAGCCGCATAGCCAGAGACTGTTCAGCCACACGCGGTGGTGACATTGCCATCCCCTTTTGCTGTTCAAAGGCGTACGTCTGGGCGATGGCGGCCTGAGCGGCGCTGGCTGCGCGGCGTGAGGGGCGGCCGCCGCCCTCCCGAGCTGAACCGTCGCCGCTGCTCAGAGCAGCCATTTCTTTGGCACCACGCCGCTGTCTCTGCAGAGTATAGGAGGAGGGGCGGAATTGAAAATGACCTATACATCAGCCGAAGCAGGCCCGGCGCATGCTGGGCGTGGCTTGGCTTGTGAGTACGCGAACGCAGAAGAAAAGGGCGGGGCAGGCTAGTGCGAACTCCCGATAGTTGTGTAAGGTGCAGCAGAGGTATGCAATTCTACATAACCTGCAATGCTGGCGTGTGTAGCAATACGGTCACTTGTATACAACCTGCCATGTTACAAACCCACCTTGCTGCTAGGTGCCAGCTGCTCTGCAAGCTCCGTTGCGAGTTCACATGCCACGGCCATGTTGGGTGCCGGTTGCGCCCTGCTGTCTAAGCGTGGCATTGATCGCTGCCCCCTAAAGCTGCCACCAGCTGCTGTCTTCTCCTCCAAAGTCATCCAGGCAGCCGGTGCAGCAGGGGGACCCTGCCGTGGCTGTAAGTGCAGGCGCGCAATGCGCCCGCCGCTGCCGCCGCCAGTCCCGCCTTTGCGAGCTCTCACGCCAGGCGCTCGGAGAAAGCCTGACCAGTGCTAAATCCGTCCTTAGTGATGCCGGGAAGCGATGCCGAACCCTGCAAAGCGAGCGGGGCGAGCAGGAGGTTGGGGGACGCAGTCTGAGGCCGAGCTAACAAAGAGTCGGCGGCGTGGTTGTTGTGGCCCCTGGCGGTCCCTGCGCTGGCAACCATTTCAAGCAAGTATCGCACTTGTTTTTAAAGATAGCAGCAGCAAAGAAGGGTGCCAAGCAACGAGCAGTTTCGAACGCTCTCGCTTCTGGCACTCCAAAACAACCGTGGAAGTATAGCAGCTATGTGTCAGCAAGAATTCAAGCTTGCATACAGCAAAAAGCCGTGCGGGCGGCGCGATCATCACCCTGCTCAGCGTTTGAGGCCACAGCCGCTGACTGGCGTTAGAGAGGCCTCCCAATAGTCGGTTGTGCACGGTGGCTGTAAGAAGAGCTTCTTCTGCGCACCTAGCTAGCAACGCTGACGTGGCCCCATCAGGACTTGCTGTTGGAACAAGGCCTCCTGCTCTGGTCCTGTCACTCAGTGCTCTGGTCTACTGCACGTTATCTGCCGGCTGTACCAGCCCCTTCTCCCGCTTTACTGTTGCATGGAACGTCAATGACTTCTGTGACTCCGCGAGGCTGGGTGTTTAATCTGAAGTATTCTGTTCAGGTCGCAGGGCAGCCTTTCTAAGCTTTTCTGCGGCGCATTGACCTCCACTAGTGCCCCTTGCTCAGCCGCCCCTGTGCACCTTTTGGGAAGCGTCCCAGTAGAGCATTCTCGCTCCCCTTAGACATAGAAGAAAGCAGCACGATGGCGCGCATTGCAGTCTGTCAGGCACAACAGCTCGCCGCAGTGGCTGCCGCCAGCCGTGCCGGAGCAGCCCCTCTGCGAGCTGCCCGGCCGCGCTCCCTGCACCCGTCTGTCTGGCGGGGGCAAGGTGCCCGCCTGCAGAGGCGACTGGCGCAGATGGTTGTCAGCGTGACAGCCCAGGCTGCAGCCACAGAGGTGGGCGGGCACGCTTGTCTTCTGCTGCTGCGACGTGATGGATGACGTCATTCCAAGGTTACGTGCCCACTCCCTGGTTGCACCTCCCTAAATGTTACATGCTGCTCTGCCCTGTGCAGGCTGCCCGGGCCGTGCCTTTCCCCACCTCAGCTCTGGAAGGCCTCGCAGCTGAGCTTCAGGCGGCAGGCGGCCCTCAGGAGCGCTCCCGCCTGCTGCTGGGCTATGCACGCCGCTTGGCTCCGCTGCCAGATGCAGCCCGCACAGACGCACACCGAGTCATGGGCTGCACCGCACAGGTGCGCACCTGTTAGTTATAAGCGGTCTCTACAAAGGCTGGTGGGCGCTGAATGCAGGGCTCGGTGGTTAATTACCATGGTGGACATCCTTATGCTATGCTATGTGGTGACGCCAGGGTTGGAGTGTGCTAGCTGCCGTCCCTGTGCTTTTGCTTTTTGTTTTTACAGTCTGCCTAACCGCAATGGCCTAACCGCAATGGAACTTGCGACACAGACCCATCTGTGTCTGCTGCAGCCATCGGCACTTTTGCAACCCAGTTGTGACCAGCCATCCTGATATTACCTCCACCCCTGCCTTGTGAGGGCACCTCAGGCTAGCTACGTCCCACTCTCCGTCACTCCCTGGCACGCTCCACCTCCCCCGCAGGTCTGGGTGTCAGCAGAGCTGGACGCAGAGGGGCGGCTGTGCCTGTATGCCGAGTCTGACAGCGAGCTCACTCGTGGGTTGGCGGCGGTGCTGGTGGAGGGGCTGTCTGGGCTTACTCCGGATGAGATGCTGCAGGTGGGCAGCTTGTGTGGTGTTGCGTGTGGTGTGGCTCTTTGGTGCGCTGTCAGTTGGCTAGTGTATGTATGGTGGGCAGTTGGGCACTGCGTATTGTGCAGTGTACGTGTGGGTGAGCTGAGCAAGTATGTCGTGCGCAGATTTCAACCCTCATCAATTGGCAACCTGTTTTTATCACCCCACAACAGCATCTTCACCCCCACACCCCCAACATTGAGCCCACCATTCGTCCACCGGGCATGCCTGTGTTGCCTGCGCCCTCTGCAGGTGGACCCCTCTGTGTTGGGCCAGCTGGGCCTAGGCTCTGCAGTGCTGACCCGCAGCCGCGCCAACGGCTTCCTCAACATGCTTGAGGCTTTCAAAAAGCGGGCCCGCATGCTCCAGGGGGACCTGCCGCGCTTCCCATCGCTGCTCATCACGGCGGGCGGCACGTCTGCGCAGGGAGCCTTTGCAGAGGCACAGGTGCGGGTGCAGGTGCCTGGCTGGCTGGCTGGCTGGGGGTGGGGCAGGGCATTGGGACTTGGGCAGCAGCGGGCATGCAGGAACTGCCTGGACAGATCAAATTGAGCCTTTCTAGTCGACCACCCGCCGGTCGGCGGGCAGGCAGGCATGACAGGAGCGTGTGATTGGAGCGTGGTCCCATGCCCATGCACTTCCCCCCACCTCCATCCTGCACTCTGCACAAAAGGTTTCCCATACTCTCCTCCTACTGCAAACTGCAAAAACAACTCTCACAAGCCCTCCTACTACCCTTCCCCGCCCGACAATGTGTTGCAGAACAAGTTTCTGCAGCCCGACTCCGCGGTTGTTGACCGTCTGGTGCGTGAGCTGGAGAGCAAGAAGATTGGGGTGGTGGCCCACTTCTACATGGACCCTGAGGTGCAGGGGGTGCTGTCGTCAGCAGGTGAGGTACAGCCCTCCCTGCTACAAGGGTAGGTGTGGGGAGGATGAATTTGAATGGGACGGGATGGGTGGGGTGGAGTGGCGTGGTGCCCCGTGCTGCATGACGGATGGACCCCACTGTTATCATATTGGTTTGGCGCTGTGGCTGCTGCTGTGATGTTGCTGAGGTGCTGCAATCTGCATTCCACATATCCATAGTTCTACCAGCAGCTGCCACGCCCGCTTGCGGCCTCCAGTTCATGTTCATGCCCCTTCTGACATCCCTGTGTGCTTGCCTGCAGCCGAGCGCTGGCCCCACATCAACATCAGCGATTCCCTGGTGATGGCTGACGGCGCAGTGAAAATGGCTGAGGCGGGATGCACGTGAGTGGGTGGGTGGGTGGGTGGGTGGGTGGCTAGTCGGTGTTTCGTGATTGTGGCTTGCTGAGGGTGGGCCAGTGCTTCTGCATGAGACAGCCTATTGGTATGTGCCGAAAAGAGTGCAACACACCTCCCAGGTTCATGGCTTTGGCTGCATGGCCCCGGCACCCACTCAATGAGCGCCCCACATGTGCCGCAGCGCCATTGCTGTGCTGGGTGTTGACTTCATGAGCGAAAATGTGCGTGCCATTCTGGACGAGGCGGGACACTCCGACGTGAAGGTGTACCGCCTGTCGGCAGACGCAATTGGCTGCTCGCTGGCTGAGGCGGCAGAGAGCGCGGCATATGATGAATACCTGGCCGAAGCGGGGGAAACACCCAACTCCCTTCACGTACGTGCTCATGGTGGTTGGTTGGCGGCCGTCTTCAGTCATGCCCATTGGTTGTTGTGCGACAGAACGTGGTCATTCACCAGCTGTGCATGGGGCCTACTGGCCATCCTCAATGGCAACACCAGCTAGACCCCAACAAACACAGCCGTCTGGTCTATCCCCCAGTTGACTGGAGCAGTTCCCACTCCGACCAATCCCGTCTTGTTGCAGGTGGTATACATCAACACCAGCTTGAAGACCAAGGCCCTCTCCCACCGCACCGTCCCCACCATCACCTGCACCTCCTCAAATGTCGTGCAAACGGTCCTCACCGCCTTTGCACAGGTGGGTGACGGGTGGCTGAGCTGCTGGGCGGCCTGGTTGGTGACTGTGTAGCAGGTTGGCTGCTGCAGCCAGCAGGGTAGGTAGATGGTGGCTGCGGGTGCAGCAAGGATGGGTGCTGTACGCTGCCAGCGTAGGCCTCTGGTGTACGGGTGTTTGCTGCTTGGCCCAACCGAGAATGCGGCACACAGCACACACCACCAGCAGCGTAGCGTAGCGGAACGCTTCAGAACGGCCTGCAAACAATATTGCGACCTTACATGCTGTCTCATCCCTGTTGCCTGTCTCCGCAGGTGCCTGATGTGCATGTATGGTATGGCCCTGACACATACATGGGCCGCAACCTGGCGCAACTCTTCCAGTCACTGGCCAACCTCAGGTGCGTTTGCTACTTCTCCTTGCCAACAAAATGGTAAACAGTATTCTGACTATGACATGGCGTGATGCATTGGCATTTTGCAGCAGTCGCTTACCGTCAATCCAACGCAGCTTACCTGTGTGAGGTCCTTCGCTCTTGGTCCCCGCTCCTCCTTCACAAGCGCTGCTATCTTGCTGCCAACGCCATCCTACCTGCCACCACTCACTCAACAGCATCGCTGCCGGTTTTCAGACCAGCTTGCTACCTTCCACTGCTCTCTGAACAGGCTGCGCCAGTTACGGGTTGCTAACACCGCTTGTCCTCTGCGCCGCATCTGCAGCGATGAGGAGGTTCGTGAGCTTCACCCTGCCCACACCCAGGCCTCTATTCGCGCCCTGCTCCCGCGCCTGCGCTACTTTGAGCAAGGCACCTGCATCGTGCACCACCTGTTTGGAGGGGAGGTGTGTGAGCTGGTCAGGTGAGCACTGGCGAGAGGGGGGGATTGAAGGGAGAAAGGGGCCAGAGCTGTTTTGGAGACAAGTTTTGGGGAGCCTTACTTGCATTGTTTTGAAGTGACCCATCTTATGGGGGTTGGTACATGGAAGCTGTACAATATAAGCGGTAGAGATTG
>JAAMXP010002370.1:32966-66324 GCA_019693395.1 Ettlia oleoabundans | reverse complement strand
TTCCCTCAGCTGTCCTTGAAACCTGCCCGTCTGGTGCCTGTGTTGTTGCAGGGAGGGCTACCGCGATGCCTACCTCACTGCACACTTTGAGGTGCCTGGCGAGATGTTCAGCCTGGCAATGGAGGCCAAGCGGCAGCGAGGCATGGGCGTGGTGGGGTCCACGCAAAACATCCTGGACTTCATCGCAGCCAAGTAGGTGTCATGGGATTGATTAAGAGCGTGTTGAAATCGCTTGTGCCGGCTGTCTGCTCAGCAGTCAAGGCATGGCTTATTTGGCAGACGAGCTGGGGGTGTCTTCAGTATGTCGTCAAGTGCAGGGTGCCCATTGGCTTGCCTGCCTTGCCTGCCCTTCCCTGCCTGCCTGCGCTGCTTTACCTCGTTGGCCGGCCAGCTAGTTGCTGCTGATTTGTGCCCTTTCCTTCTATCAGTTCCATTCCACCCACCTCCTCCCAGTGTCCCTGCACACCATCAATACAGTGTGGGCTGTGCGCTGGTGCTCACCACCGGTGTCCCTGCAGGCTAGGTGCCGCACTGGAGCAGCCCTTCCCTGAGCGCCTCCAGTTTGTGTTGGGCACAGAGAGCGGCATGATCACCAGCATCGTGCGGCGGGTGCAGGGCATGCTGCGTGCGGCGGGGCGGGATGATGTGGCGGTGGAAGTCGTGTTTCCCGTCAGCCCAGAGGCCATCACAACCGACCGCCAGCAGCAGCAGGTGGGTATCATGCCTGAATGTCACCACCTCCAGAGTGGGAAAAAGCTTAACCAAGGACATTGACAATCACCCTGTAAGTGGTTGGATATTTGGCAATACTTTGCCCTGTAAGGTATGCTGTGTGCCGCAGGTGGAGCTTCCCAGCGGTCTGGCGGTGGTGCCTGGCCCCGCTGGCGGCGAGGGCTGTTCCCTGGAGGGTGGCTGCGCCTCCTGCCCATACATGAAGATGAACTCACTGCACGCCCTCATGACGGGTGGGTGCAGGCACACATCTGTTTTAGTACCTACGGCTATTGTAACTATTGGTGACAACAGTCACGGTGCTGGCTGGTGGCTGCTGACTTTTGGGGGCACAACTCAACAACCTGTCAGCCATCGCCTAAGTAGCCCCCCGTTTTTGCTTGAGCACGACTAATTCCCCAATCCCTGCCGGGTTTTGACTGCCATCCTGCCTGTCGCCGCAGTGTGTGAGCGCGTAGGAAGCCCCGCCGGCGCGGCTTTGCTGGAGCCATACAAGCCGCGGCCCTACACAGAGCTGGTGGACGGGAAGACAATGGCGCAGGTGGGCTAGGCTGCGCTGTGGTTGTTGATGAGTTGAAGACATTCAGGTGTACGATAGGGACTTGTGGCTTTTGTGAGTCATAGTGGTGGTCATGTGTGGTGTGGCTTCATTGTCGTTTGCAATAATGACCCTCATCATCGGCAATTAACCTGATTGCAGGCCGGCTGCGTGCCTATCTTGCACATGCGTGGCTTCCAGAAAGGCGGCAAGCTGCCAGACGCATTGGTTGCTGACATCACCGGGCGCCACAGCTCATAATCGGCAGCCAGCAACGATGATTCGCAGTTGCAGGTCCTGCAGCTTGGCTGTAGCTCTCGCTGACATGATGGGGCTCGGTGGGCAAGAACAGAGCAGGCCACAAATGGTGTGCCGCTTGAATAGCATGGGGTAATAGCATGATGCTCATGCATGCGCACGTGGCTGTTAAGCTGCTTGGTTCTGCTTGATTAATGCTAATTACGTTTACATATACCACGAACCTCCTACCGCGTTCCGGTGTTGTAAATTGACAGAATGGGTGATGTCAGCACATGTTTGGAGTTTGTGGGACTGACCGACCGGACTACCTTGGTAAACAATATCTTCAAGCACTCGCAGAGGCTCGAGGGCCTCAAGCCATTATTACAATTTTCACATGGAGGGGGACTCCAACGTTCGTGGTGACCAGGCGTGAGTCATCGGCCAAGTCATCAACCCGGTGTACCCGTGCAGCACTCGTCATTCGCGATTCGCGTCATTCGGCAGTCGTGCGTCGCCTGGGAAGGGGATACACGCTCCAACCCTTTGGCGCCGAGGCATCATTGCCAGCCCGTCCAGTCACCGATATTTCTCCCAGCGCTGCGACTCTCGTCTTGTGCATCAGCACCATGGCCGTACCCACGGCGATCACGAGCGTTGCACCAGCGCCGCCGCAGAAGCCCAAGGGGCCACCGCTGCGGTTGAAGGCGGTGGTGGTGGGTGGTGGGGTGGCGGGCCTGACCGCAACTCGAGCACTGCTGGATATTGGCGCCCAGGTGTCGCTGTACGAGAGGCGAAGCGAAGCGGAGATGTTATCAGGTGGGGCTGTGCTGCTTTGCATCGGGGCTTGCAGCTCGCTTTGGCAGTGGACCCATTGTTGGGTTGGAACCACGCAGCTGTGCAGCTGTGGTTGCAACCCTGCCTAGCATGCCTCTTCCCTCCATTTTAGTTGAGCAAACGCTTCCTGCAGGCCCTGCCGGACTGGGGCTGCAGCCGAATGCCATGTCAGCGCTGCGGCTGCTGAGCGGCGCTGAGGAGCAGGCGTCCCTGGCTCACGATGTGGCGGCCAGGGGGGTGCACGATCCAGTGGCTGTCATGACCAATCGCATGGGTGCGTATTGCTTTTGCGGTCCTTTTTCTCCCAATAAATTGTGCTGCCGACTGGGCCTGGCAGGGACGCTTTGCTGAGAATGGAGATTTGTGTCGTAGGGTTGCCCCGCCCCACCAGATCGTCCATCATGTCCCCCGGCTGCACCTGCAGGCCAGCTGCTCAAAGAAGTCCCGCAGGATACGGCAGATCCCCCCGAGGGGGCAACACCTGGCTCGCCGCCCGAAGTGGGCGACTACATTTGCAACCTGACCCGCCCCGCCCTGCAGCAGGCGCTGTACGCCGCTCTGCCACCGGGCACAGTCAGCTGTGGGCTGGGCTTTCGCTCCTTCCAGCTGCGGGAGGATGGCAGGGTGGCGGTGCAGCTGGCGCCAGCGGGGCACGACCAGCAGGATGCTGCGCTGCGGGAGGAGGTCTGCGATCTGCTGGTGGGGGCAGACGGCATACGGTCAGCGGTGCGCGCCTGCCTGGATGGTGCGTCTTGCCTTACTGGCAAAGGCCATGCCCGGCTTGGCGCCAGGGCTCATTTGCCCGCTGTTTTTGCCAGCATATGCCTGGCCTGCTGCAGCCAACCCTGTCATAGCTCATCCCCTGGCTCCCTCCCAACACGTAAGGCATGCGCCGGCAGGCCTTTCAACAACACCCACCTGTCCCACCTTTGAGTGCAGAGCACCGAGGTAACACCCCCAGGCAGCCTGTGTACAGCGGATATCGGTACTACAGGGGCCTGGTGGACCTGGAGAAGCTGCCCGGTAGGTGCCTTAGGGACCAGCAGTCCAGTACTGGCCAACTGTGGGTGGGTGCAGTGTTGCGGGTAACTTGTTGCAGCTCAGAACCATGGGAGCTCGGAGCTGAAGTGGAGGTTGGTGTATCTTGCACCAACTGGGAACTTGAAATGGGTTTGATCGTTCATTCGATCCTGTCAGGGCCCTGTGTGGGTTGCCTTGGCTGCGTGCACTGCAAGAAATTCGGTTCTCCCAGCCTTTGCTGGATCTCACCACGTTTCAGCAAAGCTGTAAGTGCTCTGGGCTGCTGCATGCGTGCAGGGGGCGTTAAGGGTTGGCTGCAGGGCCTAGGCGGCAGGTGCAACAAGTTCCTGTACGGCGACAGCGGGACCTGCATGTGAGCCCCTGCACCCAGCATCGGTACCGCAGCAGCGCTGAAATTGTCGTGTTGCCTTCCTGCCAAGCATGCAGAAACGGCACCTTGAGCTAAGCTGGCAGATGCATCCCTATGCCTATGCACACCATTCTGTGAGCAACCACTCTCCCTCACTTTTTAGAAAAGTAAATAAACGTAATGGCAGTGCGAATGACACCACACCTTGCAGCATTACATTGGCTTACAAAAAGGAAAGCCTCATCTCCCCCCCTTGTTGTCCCATCCCTCCGCAGTCTGTACCAGGTGTCCCCCACCCAGGCCAGCTTTGCGCGCTACACCCCCGCCCCCCAGGGCACCAGCCGGGGCATCAGCCCCCAGGAAGCCAAGCAGGCACTGGTGCAGCTGTGTGCCGACTATGGCAGCCCCGCACCCGAGATGGCGGCGGCCCTGGAGCCTGAGGCCATACACGTGGGGGAGCTGTGGAGCATGCCCCCTGACACGGTGGGTGCCTGAGGGGATGGGCGCCAACCTTTAATTTAGCATGCTGACACCACCTCTGTGACGGCAGCCCAGCTGGTTGGCTTGGGACTAACACCACCTCAGTGGCGCCTGTCCATCTGCCAAGCCTGCACAGACTAGCCATCACCAGCCCTGCATGCTGGCGCAGCATTTCTCACCAAGCTGGAGACAGTGTGTGCTATGGCACAAAGTGCACAACACAACCTGCACGCGACCCTGTGCATGCCCTCCCTTCTTGGTTGCAGGAGGTATGGGGACACGGGTGTGTGACCCTTGTGGGTGATGCGGCCCACGGCCTGCTCCCCACGCTGGGCCAGGGTGCGGGTCAGGGCATCGAGGACGCCGTGGAGCTGGCAGTGGTGAGTTGTTTGCATCCCTTGTCCTCCCCATTGATTCCACGTTCTTCTTTCCAGCTTGGTTTTTGTATTAAATCCCCGGGCGCAGGGCTTAGGGTGCCAGTAATGCCACTAGCCACCGCTTCCTGCGTTGCGCACGTCCATGTACGTGTACGCAGTGCACTGATGATGGTTTTGCTGTGTCGCTCAAGAAGTGTTGACCCTCAAAGCCTATCTCCCCCGCCTGGTTGCAATAAATATTGCAGGCGCTGCACAGCGCGGCAGGCGCAAAGGCTGCTGCATCTGGCGGCACTGGCGCTGCTGCCAGCTCAGAGCCCGTCAAGCTCAGCGCTGCTGAGCTGGAGTCCACGCTGCGCAGCTTTGAAGCACAACGTGGGGCCCATGTCGCGCGAGTGTATGACTTAGCTCTAAAGCTGTTCAAGAGCAGCGCGGGGGAGAGCTGGCTGGGGCGCTTGCGCCGAGACTGGACGTTCAAGCTGGTCCCTGTCTCCCTCATGCGCTCCACCAATGCCTGGCTGACGCACAAGAAGTTCAGCTGGGAAGGAGGCGCAGTTGATGGCAGTGGGGACGCCATGCCTCCAGCATCTGCAAAGTCGGATGGCGCCCTTCACGCCACAGGCCCGGATGCGTGATTGGGAGTGGAGCGCCTCGACTGGCTGCTTGCCAGGGCTCTGACTGGTGGCCGTGCACCAATCACTTGGAGGCAGTCATCTGCATGTACAATAGTCCGCTGGATCAGAAAAAGCTGCGGAATATGCTGTTCTGACCATTGGCGACCTTTAGTGCACCCACTCCACCCAGTGCTGTGCTGACCCCTGTAAAATTGGAGATCAACTAGCAGGTTCTGTGTCTGAGGGCCTGATCGGCACACTATTGACCATCCAGCAAACAACATCTTATATGACAGCGGCGATTACAGCCGATCAACTCAAGCAAGCTGGCAAACAAGGCAGGCAGGGAGACAGTAACGGGAACAAAAGCAAAGTATCAGCAAAACTGTGGGTGTGATCTTCTCGGCTGCAGAAACGGCAGTGAAAAATGGCTGGCCAGGCTGCAGCTGCCAGCGCAGGTCCTGCTCTCCCTCTGTAGCATGCTCACTTCTTGCCAAGACCAGGCAGCTGTTCCGTGTACTTGCCAACAAGGAACTGCGGGGTGCAGGCAGGTTGGGCAGATGTGAGGTAGGTGCTTTGCGTGTGCAACAGGCACTTTGAGAGGTGGCAAACTTAGGAACAAACAACCAAAGGATGGTCGATTACGGGAGCCAGTCCCCTACCTGCTCAGCCAGCCCCGCACAAAAATATCTGCATTGCCACCGTCCCCCCAACCCCACCCCCCAACCCACACCCCACCAGCCCCAGACACATACAACCCACCTCCGCATCATCAAGTGGGTCGGATTCCTTGTTGATGTAGTAGCGCAGGGCCAGGTAGGGGGTCACCACCAGGCCAATGAACTGGATGGGCCAGCCCAGCAGGCTGCATAGGGATGGTGCGGTGGTCAGGAAGGCAGGCATGCAAGTAGGCTGGCTGGCTGGCTTTAAAGGATGCAGCAGAAAGGCGGCAATGAGCATCGTATGTTCAGGACGCACAAGGTTACGTAAATCTACAGGGGCATAGGCACAGGCTGGCTGACACGCAGAGGAGGTACGGTACAGATCCATTCCAGCCTTTGCAGGTGTGAAGCTGCAGCTGATAATGTATCTAGCAGTGGTACTTGGCCTCACATATTGAAGAGCGGCAGGTGGATAAGGTACTCGGCAAACACGATGGCCAGGAATGCGGCCACCAGGTAGCTGCAAGGCAGAGGGGCCAAGTGCACCCACACATTGCAACGCCAGTCAGTATTGTACCCATACCGGATCTGCGGCAAAGCGGCCTGCCCAAAGTTGCAACGCTTTGCTGCATGTGGAGCGTTGCTGAGAAGGCTTGCTGCAAGGGAACTACGCCTGCGCTGGGCTGGAAGCGTAGTGCAGAACGCCATGCTGGAGCGGGAGGCTCCACACACAGACCCAGCTTCCCACTTGCGATTGTCGTCCATGCCTGCCATTTCCGCCATCAGCAATGCTTCACTTCCTCCACGCTGCTGCTCACCCGACCACCACTGGCTTGTTGTCAACCTTCTCAAACTTCTCAGCCACCAACATCAGCAGCTCGTCAAAGTCCGCAGGCTTGCTGCTGGCCGCGGCGGCCACACGGCGGGCTGCTGCAGCAGGTGCAGGGACGCGATCGGCGTTGTAGTGTGGCCAGTACTTGATGCCCCACCCTGGCATGCATGCGTGCAAGTGTTGCGGAGCTAAGAACTCCGACAGGGCCTTGATCACATCAGTGCCTCATGTGGGAGTTCAAAACCCACTTGCCTGCGGGCCTTGCGGGCCGCAGTGGCTGCCCCATCGGCCGTGCAGAGGGTCCTGCGGCGCGCCGCTGCGCGGTGCAGGCCACAGGCCTCAGCGCCGAGGTGGTCAGTGCACACTGCATCGTTGCAAGTATCAAACCCGATCGGAGCACGCTTCGCTGATGGTTTAAGGCGACGACTGGCTGCACAGGCGGCCGGAACGCCAGTGCTGGCCAGTCGCAAACTTTCCACCCCGAATCTGGCTTCACCCTGTCGGTTTTGGTGTCTGGGACCGTCTGTGTCTGTCGGCGGCATCACAAACGTACGATCAGGCGTTAGGTCATCCTTTTGGAGCCGACCGACACGCTCGTTTGAGACGACCCGCTGGTATGGCGGCAGGCGGCGGTGGGCGGGGTGGATAGCCGACGGCATGTCACGTGCCCAAGCCCGCCCACTGGGGACCCTGCCTGAACCACCTGACGTGACACTGGCATATATTCATTCAAGTCAACCAAAGCATCTCTGACTGAGTGGAACTGAAGCAATTATCAAAATTGAAGGGTTGGAACCCACCAATGTTTGAGCTGACTCAGGTTTGCAGAGGTGTAAGCTGGCGTAATGATACAATTGCATGGTTGCATCTAACTGTTACAGATAATGTGTTCTCACATGGAACAGTTTAAAAAGGGCAATAGAGACACCCAAGGAACATCAGTCAGGCAGTTGGGGCAGCCATCCCATCAGCCCTGCGTGGCTTGGCTCATGCTGCCGCCCTTGGCACTGCCAGCAGCAGCGCTGGTGCCGGCTGGTCGCGGGTTGGAGATAAGGCGCTGCTGTGTTATAACATACTCTGAAGGGTCCAGGCACCTTCCACGGCAGAGGCTGTCGTATATCCAGTTCTGATGCACCACGGGGCGGCCTGGGTACCGCTTCTGCAGGGGGGGACGGAGGCAATCGCAGGGGTGAAGACGGCAAGGTCTGAAGCACAACGGTGTGCAGCGGTGCTGGTAGGCATTCAGTGTCAAAACAGCCCCAGAGGGACCATACGCTGGATGCATTCCGAAACAGCAAGGTGCAGGTAGTACAGGAGGCGTACCATATGCCAGATGGTACAGGGGGGTAGTACCGTTTGACAGATGGTACGAGCTGACAGAGGGTATGGAAGAAACAGTCTCCTGCCCTGCACCATCCTTTCTTCCCAGCGAGGCTGTGCAACCAAAAGCACTTAGGGGCCATGCTGTGCTTCCTTACTTTTGCCTGCTTCAGTGCAGCCAGCGCCTCCTGCTTCGTTTGTGTCAGCCACACCAGCACAGTGGCGCCCTCAGGAGAGGGAGAAGGTGTGCTGGCTCGACCCTTGCCGCCGCCGTCAGCATGCGACATGCTGCGGAGTAGCGTCCCGCCCTCCGCCACGACCATCTGCTGCACAATGGCCAGCTTGCTGGCCCCACCAGCGCCTCCACCGCTGCTGTTGCCGCGTTCAGCCATTAGGCATATGCGGCGGCCAGCGAACAGCCCATTCCCATCACAGCTGGCACTGCCGGGGCTTGAACCAGCGCTGAAGTGGCGCTGCCGCGATAGCATGGGAGCATCCTGGGCGTCCTCGGTGCCCTGCAGGAAGCACGACAGCAGCCCTGACTACTTGTTGAAGGCAAATCATCCACACCAACCACTTGGAACGGACCTGGTGTTTCCTGGAACGTGCCGTCAATATCAGATTGGCAATGTCACTTCCACCGAACCGGCAATAGCACTTTCAAGCAACATGCAGCTAACTGTACCAGCATTGCCACGCAGTTACTAAGCAAAGCTGGTCGCCCCAACCCAACTCACCCACGCCTGGTAGGGTTTCTCAGGCAGCCACTTCCCTGCATCCAGGCAGGCACCCAAGTAGGCGTGGCTGAGGACCCAGCAACCGTGCGCCAGGGCCAGCAAGTATTGCATGCTGCAGGCAGTGAATGGACGCGGTTGGTTGGATGGGGAAGTGAAGTGGGGTTGCGCCCAGAGGCATTGGGCGAGGGAGAAGGTGTGCAAAATAATGGGCAGGGTATGTAACAGGCGGGTGGATGACCTGGCTGCGTACCTGCGGTGGTGAGTGCGCCCGTGGTCATCCACAGCTACCAGCACATGAGTGGTGTGCCTGCAAGATGGCGACAGGTCAGCAAACGCAAGGTGACTGTTTCTGTGGGGGTTCGCAGGATGCACGGGGCCTCAGCATAAGGTTGAGATCTGGCCACCAGCGTTGAAGATAAACAGACATGCACTTGAGCAATGACAAGCAATTGGGGTGAACAGCCATGCAGGCATGCAAGGCAGGCAGGCGAGGGGGGATGGCAGGCACGGTCCAGCTCACTTGGTGACAAGCTGTGACAGCTCTAGGTCCCCCAGATGTGCCTGCAGCCGCAGCACTTGGTCCTGGATAGCAGTGCTGCTGCCACTCAGCACAAAGCAGCGGTGGCCGTAGAAGGCAGGAGGCTCGGCAGAGTCGGCGCCGCCGCTTTTGCTATCTGGCACACCATGAGCAGTGGTGGCTGCCGCCACAGCTGGTGCACAACTTTGGATGGCATCCGCTTGGCTGTCAGAGAGGGCGGCTACATCGGTGGGCGATGCACCTGCAAACAAATCTGGCAGCCGCATGGCTGGCGCTGGATTGTGTTCCTCCCCTTCCTTCTCTGCCAATTTAGCAAGGGAGAAGCCCTGCACAGTCGCCCTTATCTCAGGCCCATGGCCTGTCGCAACCGCAGCTGCTCTCAAAGCTGCTTCAGACTCTGCGCCTTCGCTGCTGCTGGCAAACAGGCCAGGGTCTTGCAGTGCCTTGCCGCTGCGTCCTGTGGCAGCGCTTGCTGCTTGCGCTGTCCGCGGCGCGCACCCTTGTCGATGCTGCTCCTGTCGCAGGGCAGGAGACTGTTGCTGCTGCTTCCGCTGCACATCCTGCACCCTACCACCCGCCAGCAGTTGCCTGGCAGGCATGAAGTCACCCCGGCTGCGCACTGGCGCATTTGCGTTGTGCCTACTGGTAGGCTGCAGTGGCAAGGGCAGGGTGCCTGCACCTTGGGCAGCACACCCAGACGTCACTGGCCCTGCTTCTCCTGTTGGCACTCCTGCTAGCATCTCAAACAGCGCCCCTGCGGCGTCCTGGGTGGATGGCGCAAGGTGCATGGCAACTGGTGCTGGCTGATCTCGCCAAAGCCCCTCCTCAAGCCCTTCCTGCAGCTCCTGCCTTCCATGCTGCTGGTTGCCTGTTGAGCTAGCCACCCCGGCGTCACGGTCGGCAGCACCCTCTTCTGTCGTTGCATCGTTACCGCCCTCAGCAGGCGGCGCCCTGCGCTTTCCACCAAACCGCTGCTGGACGGCGGAAGGCTGGGGTGACCGCTGCTGCCGCTGCTGCTCTGGCTTGGCGCCAGCTGAAGGCGCCTCATGCAGCCATTCTGGATCAACCAGCTGAGCTGCCTGCCGACCCTGCTGCGGCGCTGGCTGCTCCTGCTGCTGCTGGTCCAGAGCGAATTTGGGCGGCGGCAGCAGGGGCTTCCTTGCCGGCACATGCGCTGTTTGCTTGCCCCGCTGGAGAGGCTGCTGCTGCTGCTGACCATGCAGCTGGCAAGGCTGCGCGGCCACATCCATTTGCATCTCTGTGATTGTTGTGAACAGATAGGGATCTTGCCCACCACCACAGCTGTTGCCTGGAGGTAAGCTGTCATCGCTGCGCTGGCTGCCTTGGGTGCCGCAGCAGAGCTGCTGATAATGCTGTACTGCCTGCTCATACTTGCTGTGCGAAATGTGCTGCCACTGCTCCTCGTCCAAGTTGTGCCACGCCACCTCCCCATCCATATACTCTATCTGGTGCTTGCCCTGCAGTTCGCAGGCAGAGACCCACTCACAGGCAGCCGAACGCCAGCGTTTAGTGCGGAAAGCCATGCAAAGTAGCAGAACATTGACAACCCAGCAATGGTAGAGACGACATGGTACAATCAGTAAAGCCTGACAAAGATATCCTTGCACAGCTTGGCTGCACAATTGGACCCATAGTGTGGAACGCCTCATGCGGCAAAGCGTGCAGCAAGCACAGCAAGCAGCTCCACCGCACCTCCGCCTGGTTGATTGCCACTATGCGGCCGCGGAAGGGTTGCAGGCTGCCAGCGACCTCCCACATCACCTCCACGCAATTTCCGCATTTCAGAGCAGCCTGGCGGGCCCGCTTGCCACCCCCCTGGTGCTTCCTGCTATGCCGCTGCCGCTGCCGAGGTGGCAGCTGTTGGAAGTCATCATCCTCATCACTACTGCTGCTGCTGCTGCCGCATTTGGCAGGCAAAGGTGCCACAGCTGCCAGGTCGCTGCCCCCAGGCACAGACTGGCCATGTGCACGGGCGGGCGGCTGCTTTGGCAATAGGCCGGCCGGCCCAAGGGAGGGCATGGTGGCAGATGTGCTGTGGGCCTTGAGGCGTCTGATTGCTGCGGTGCTGCGGCTGTAGTGGCCCTTGCGCCGCTTGCGACCTGCAGGCAGAGGGCACACACATGTGTTTTTAGGCTGTGTCACACTGGGACGAAGTACTGCCTGCCTGTACCGCCCATGACAAGGCTGCGCACCCGATGCTTGGGGCATCTCAGTCGCCTCAGGAGCTCAATCACTCTCACCACCCTGCAATGCTACCCAGATCTATACACCGCATCTTGCCCACTCACCTGACAAGCGGTGCTCCTCGGCATCATCCTCCATATCCTCCTGGTCCAGCAGAACCTCCTGCCGCTCTCCCTGCTTGTTACCTCCATTATTTTGCAAAAGCCGCCGCTGCTGCTGATGGTCGCATGCGCGTGGCAGTCGTGTGCCCACACTAGCTGCAGCAGCAACGGGAGCTGTGGCAGAATCCGCTTCATCTGGGAGTGATGCTTGCAATACAAGCGGTGACACTACCATGCCTGTCTCTTGTCCAACATGACGTCCCGCCTCCGCTTGCAAGACATCCACAGCTGCCACACTATCTGCTAGCGCTGCTGAGACTGGAGAAGTTACTGCTGCTGGCTGAACGGGAAGGGCCGCCTGAGACTGCAGCAAAGTCACCGCCGCTTCATGCTCCATTCCATGCTGCGCCTGAGGCTGGTCTTGCTTCTTCTGCTGTGAGAGGCGCGAAGCATGTCCTGCCGTCCCACTTACGTCCCCCGAATGTGCCGCAGCGACCCCTCTGCATCGCTCAGCAGCCGCTTCACTCAGGCAAGGCAGCTGGTCACAGAGAAGCAGCGCCTGTCTCAGCAAGTGCAGCTCAGCTTCCAGGGCTGGCAGAGCTTCTGGGCCACGTGGCGGCAGCGCTAGCATCTGCGCCGGGCAAGGAAGGTGAGGCGGAACACTACGTCAGTGAGCCATTTGGCAGACGAGACGTGCTGTCAGGCATGGTTGCATGACATGCACGCCAGATCAGACAAAAAGAGATGGAGAGTTACCATAAGACAGGCAAGCTTGAAACTACATCAGCAGCAGCACGCATGGCAGAAGAAGCGCCAGAGCCATACCAGCTGACAAGGTTGCAGGTGCAGCCTTCCGGCAACCACAGTGAGCTGCACTTGCACTCACTCGAGCCTCCCAGTCAGAATCGTACTCCACTGCAGCAGGAGTGCCAGGCTCATGCCCCTCGCTTGAGCGGGCCCCAGCTGCGGTGCTCTCCATCTGCAGGTCAGCGGCAGGCACCATGGGCACCGCTCTCGCTGCTTCAGATGGCTCCACCTGCTGCTTGCCTGCTCCAGCTTCTACAGCTTGAGCGGCTGTCAGCAGCTGCTGGTCGCCTGAGCGGCCAGCCTCACCACTTGCCATCTGGCAGACAGCAGAGCCACCTGCGGCCTGCTGTGCTTGCTGCTGCTGCTGCAGCTGAGGCACCCCTTGACCTGAGAAGCAAGGTGCCTCCTCTTCACCCTCGTCTTCTTCGCGTGAAATTTGTGCAACACGGTCGCGCCGCCGCCGCTCGCTGCCGCTGCTTCGGCTGCGGCTGTTGCGCAGCAAGGTGCTGCTGGGTGCCGCACTTCCATCAGGCCCCAAAGCCCGCTGCACGGGGGCCTGCGGCTGTTTCAACTCCTGCTGAGCCTGTTCTGCGATTCTCCAAAGCTGCCGTGTGGGTTCCACCACATTTGCATACGTGAAATTGGAGCGCAGATCGTTTTTCCAAAGCGGCTTGTGGCACGTAGGGCACTCGCTCTTGATGATGCCTGGCCCCTCCAGGGTTGGTTCCACGCACTGACTGCAGGGAGGGGGCTTACTGGCATTGACTTAGAACAGTGCCACCAGCACGCACGGCAGCAATCACACAAGTCGAGCGCTGACAGTGGCGTGAAGTGAAGAAAGTTGGTGACAGCAGAGCAAAAGGCAGAGCAGGGGAGATCTGATTGCACAACTAATAAGCTACCCGCCAGTGCCAGGCTGGTTGAATCCTCAGCTTAGCTGCCTTGCAGGTGCAATGATTACAGCTTGTGCTGCCTGCAACCTGCAGCCAATAGCAGGTTGGAGCACCTACCGGCAATATGTGTGATTGCACACGCCAGAGGTTACGGGGTCCTCATATATCTCCCCACTGCAAAGGGACGGGAAGGACCGACAGACGCAAGCAGCCGTCGCAGTGTGAAGACCTCCCATCGCCACAGCACCGCAACCACGAAGATATCTGCAGTTAGTGGTTCCCACAGGTTCTCACCACAGGCAGCAAGTCAGCCCCTGCAAAAGCGGTTTCAAGCGCTGCATTTTGCTCAGCCTTTCCCCGCCGCTCCATGAGCTGGGCTACTCAAGTGCCTTTCCAAGGAACACTCTGGTCGAAGTCGTCCATCGAAGAGAAAGTGACACTCAGGAGGAGCGATCGCTAGCGACCCGTGCAAGTGGAGTACGCTGTACTGCTCCCAAGGCCGGCAGAAATGCTGCACAAATGCCGCCATCTTCGCCAAATGAAGCTACGAACTGGACCGTATTTCTTTGTCGTGCTCAGCACCTTGTTGGGTAGCCTCCGTTTGACACGAGTTTGTTGCTGGCGCGCGGCCACCCGCTGCGCGCTTGGCAGTGGCGCCCAGGATGGCGGACCCGAGCGAGGGCGAAGGCGCGACCGGCGTGGTTGCCTGTCAGCTGACGCTGGCGGCGGCGGCGGCAAAGCCCGGCGAGACGGTCACCGCGCTGCTGCAAGTGTCCTGCTCTCAGTCGGACGCCATAGAGTTGCAAGTTAGTTCAACTCAATTTAAAAACAATGCAATGGACAATGGCACCTCTGTTGCCAAAAGCAGCAAAGTCGCCACTGTTCTCAGGAACAGCACAGGGATGCTACAAGGCGCGGGGCTGGTAACCTTCTCTGCCCTTTGACTGCCGCAGGAAGTTGAAATTGAGTTTTGCGGCGTTGAGCGCATAGACACATCATGGGTGCAGCCAACATATCGCCGCTCCGTGCCGCCGATAAACACCGACAAGCGCAAGGTCTGACAGTTGCCTAGCAGATGTCACAAGAGCCTTCTCCCATACCCTGAAAGGAACAGCTTTGCATGCCTTGCAGTATGCCAATGCCAGTCCTTTTTGGTAATGCGCAGATACCTGCGATGAGGTGGCACCACTTTGTTTCTGTGATTGAAGTCGATGGTCAAGCTGGCTCCCTGATGCAGCTGCACGTGCTTGCTGTTGCTGCGTGCAGGTGCAGCGGTATGTTGTCCAGTCACGGCTGCAAGCGGCCACGCAGGGCACATTTGTGGACCTAAACTTGCGTCGATTTGTGATCAGGTGGGGTGATAATGCTCAGGCATGCGATAACAAGGTGTTCACCTTGCATTGCTGGCTTGAACCTCTTCCTTGTCCCCGCCATGCTCTTCACAAGAAACGTCCCTGGGGTCAAAGGTTTGTCTGTATGTTGATGGAGCGAGCGGCTGTTGGTTGCAGGTTCACACTGCCCGCCTGGCTTCCACCCACCTTCCGTGGCACTGCGGTGCGATACCTGTACTACCTGCAAGCCGTAGTGAAGTACCGTGCTGCCACGCATAGCCATGAGGAGGACGATGGCAGGGGCAGTAGCAGCAGTGGCAGCAAGATCAATGGTGTAGGCGGCAGAAGTGCGGAGCCTGGAGTCACTGCAGGCGGGGTGGCGACACGCATTCCGCTGCACATTTGGCCCTCCAAGGTATGCACACCACCCTGTCCATCTGTTTCGTACGGCTAGGGCTGGCAAGTGTGATGCATTGATGGCCTGCGCCCGCCAGTTCCTGGTGGTAGCCTCATGGGACATCACGTAGGCCCGCTCCTTGCATGTTCTGCTGGTGTGCCTCCTCAGTCAAACCTTGAAGCGACTGGTGCATGTTTCGTAACCCACTGCCTTCTTTTTCCTCGATGCCTCACGCAGCTCTCAGACAGCAGCGCACCAACAGAACGCAGCCCAAGGCTGCTTAGTGGCGATGCATCAGGAGGTTCTTTGCTGTCGCCGACCCTGTCATCAGATGATATGCTCATCAAGTGCTGGGAGATTGGCCCCGGTACAGCACTGCAGGACGCAGTGGCACACATTGTCAAGCTGGCCAGCCAGCCGCAGCAGTCCAGCCGACCGCACAGCCCTGCGGGGCGCCTAGGGCGTGTTGGCATTGGCGGCGGGCAGCAGGGGGCAGGCAGCTCGGTGGGTGGGGATGATAGCAGGAGCGAAATCAGCCATGATGTGCCAGATGGCGAGGCGCCAGCGGAGGAGCTTGAACCGCCACCTGCTGTCAGGGTCACCCCCGACAGCAGCGCCCCAGCAGCGGCGTTGCTCAAGCAGCAGCAGGAGCAGCAGGCGTCGGCGGCAGTGGCGGCGCAGGGGCAGCAACAGTCGTCGTTGCAGAGCACAGCAGCACTTAGCAGCGGCGGCACGCCTCATGGCAGGCTAGCTATGCGGCCTCCACTGAGGCGGGCCAGCCTGGAGCAGCAGGGCTCCTCGGGGATCCCTCGCTCGCCCTCCCTACTTGCGGATGGAAGCAGCTCTTTTACATTGCGTAGCTATGCACTCAGGTAAGGCTGAAGCGGGCACGCATTTGTTCACATTGACAGGGATAGCAAATCATCGGTCCATCTTATCCATTGCTGAAACGAGTGTGGGAGTCCACCGGCATATTGTGTTTGTGCTGCTGCCAATCTGATGGTGCGGGGTGGATTCGAGGGCTTTGCTACGATGCTTTTCACACAGACTTTCCTCGACTCTGCTTCACATGTTTGCTGGACTACGGCCGGTGCAGGATAGGAGACCAGCCGCTGGCCAGAGTCAGCCTTCACCCACCCCTTGAAGGCAGCCTGCAGCCAGGTTCCACACTGGCTGGCACTCTGGACTTCTCTCCGCATCCGCAGCCATCGACACTGGCATCAGCGCTGCCCTCAGCAGGAGATGGCGAGTTTGGGACATCAGCATCGCCAGCATCGTTGGCGGTTGGGCCAAGCCCGCGCTGCGTGCAGGTGCGAAGTGCCACCTGCTTCTGTCATCCCAGCCAGCTTTGGTGGGGTGGGGTTTGGCAGCGTTACAACAAAATTGATACTGAGCGAGAAGGTGAGAGGCTGTGGTCTCCATTGTATGTGAGGGGCCACCATATATCCAAAGTCCAACAACCCACCTCCACCGCCGCCCCTTTCTGCCCCCGGCAGGTGCTGATCCTGCTGGAGACAGAAGAGCTTGTGGAGGCGCAGTGGCGGCGGCAGGTGCAGGGCGGCGGCAGCGGCGGCATCCGTCGGGTGTATGATGAGCAATTGGAAGTGACAGCAGACACAGCGTGCACACACTTCCTTTTCACTATACCCCCCGATGCTGCCGCCAGCTTCCAGACGCCGCTGGTGCAGCTGCGCTGGTTGCTGCGCTTCCAGTTCACAGCCAGCATGTTGCCACGGCTGCCTGCAGCCAACAGCGGCACCGGCATGCAGCAGATCGCAGCACCAGTTGATTGGAACCCGCTGCAGGGCCGGCTGGAGCAACTGACCTGGGCGCTGCCTGTTACAGTGCTGCCACCCAGCTCCTGATTTTTGACCTCACAGCTGGTATATTTTTGGGGGTATGCAGCCAGAAGAAGCGTGCCATTGCAAGTGTAATCGCTGCAAGGCCGCCATTCTAAGAAGCATTGATGAAAAGGCTGGCTGGTGATACGGGGTTGTGCAAGCACATGGTGGAATGGGCGCAAACGTGCAGGTTGATTGAGTGTCACGCAGTAAGTATCACTTTCGGCCAGAAAAGAGTTATTTTGTTAAAAAGTGTGCAGTGTGTGGCAGCGGAATGTGCAGGTAAGTACAGGCTAATGTGGGTGATGCAGCTGCTGATTCACAACTGTAATGTGGAGTGGATGGCGTGTCTCAGGTCTAATTTGGGCCAGGGCCGCGGAACTGAGGTTGACCGTTATCAGGCAGATGGCATGGGTGGGGCATTCCAGTGGCGGCCCACCTGCCGACCTGTCGCCGCATCCCCCACAACGGCCTTCCAACAAGTCACCCACGCGCGCCATTCCCGTTGCTTCCTTAGGTGCAATGCACCGTGTCACGTAATGCATTTTAAATAGCGTTGCAACAGGTGGGCAGGGTGACCCGCTTGAGAACTCGCCCAACAACTTGTTCTCTGGTACGGAGAAGAGAACGCGGCCTATCAAAATCACAACACGTACGATGCCAATTTTGAGTGAACCAGACAGGCGGACGGGGGCACTGGCGGCAGCAGTGGCGGGAGGAGTTGCAGTGGGGGCGGCGACACTGCTGCTCTACCGGCGCAGCCAGCGGCAGCGACAGGACCAGGTCCATCTGCAGCAGCCAGATGAGGACACACAGCAGCAGCTGGAGTTGCCTGGAAGCGACAGCCTCACAACCCTGGAGCAGCTGCGAGAGCTAGAGGGTCGGGCCGCTGCCTTACGGGTGCTGTTTGCTCCGCCAATTGTTAGCGTGGTGGTGGTGCGCCAGGGAGCTGAGCTGGCAGCTATTCCCGCCGCGCTTTGCAAGCTGAGGCAACTTCGAGAGCTGGATCTGAGGAGCAACGCCATAGAGGCAGTGCCTAATGCCATTAGTCGTCTCACGCAGTTAACGAGGTGGGTGGGAGGCGGTTGATGGCTGCCAGGCACCTGTGGGACAGTTGTTAGGCAGCTGTAAGGTATGGCTGGGCAGCCAAAGGAAAAATACTTGTCAAATGGTTCCCCGAATAGAAACATATGCAATGGACTGAGCAGTACTATCACAAGCAGCCCCGTAGGGGTTGACAGGCGGGAATGTGACTATGGGTGGAGTCTGCATCAACGCAAGGAAACCAAGTACGATGTCCAAGTGCCCTGGCCTTACTGTCGGTACCATGCTGTCAACTGCAGGCTCAACCTATCGTGCAACTTCATTGCTGAGCTGCCAGAGGCGATTGGCGAACTGGCGGTGGGTGCTTGGCTGACCTGTTCTGCGTTGCATAGGAGGCGAAGGAAGGATAGGCTCCCAATCATGCAATCTTCATACCGCTTAGTCGCGCGATAGAAAAAAATGCACACGCAATGCCGACAGACTAATGCGTGGCTCAAACCACAGTTTACCCACCCTTGCTGCAGGCGCTGATTGATCTTGACGTCGGCTGCAACCGCCTCGCCTCCCTCCCTGCCTCCCTGGGCTCACTGAAGCAGCTGCGCTACCTCAACGCCATGAGCAACCAGCTGGCCTCGCTGCCTGACTCTATTGGCGGATGTACTGCCTTGTACCGCCTGGGCCTGAAGAACAACCAGCTGACTGTACTGCCCTCCAGCATTGGCCAGCTGTGCTCGCTGGTTGAGTTGTACCTCACAGGTGGGTGTGCATGAGAGGTTGGGTGTGGGCTGAGTAGCAGGGAGATACAGGGAGGTTGGCTACTGGCTGAGTATGTGGTGATGGGAGTGATGGAGAATTGCTCGACATGCGGGCGATAAATATCTCGGTGCACGTTTGAATCGTTTGCCAGTATCTCTGGCATACAGCTTTATCTGTGGTTGGGAGGCTACAGTATTGTTAAGGCACCTGTTCAAGGCCAATTTCAGCTTTCTTCAACATCACCTCGTTGCACTGCCTGCCACCTGGCCCCACCCCTCTTCGCAGACAACTTGCTGAAGAGCCTACCTGCCGAGATGGGCAACCTTTCAAGGCTTGTGAAGTTGCAGGTGCGTAGAGAGGCAGCGGAAAAGTGGTGGTGATGGTGTGTTGGTGTCCGGGGACGGCAAGTTTGCTTGCTCTGCTGATGGTATGTGCGTTAGTTGAAGTGTGCCCAGCGGCTGGCCGATTAGCCCACCAACCAACTGACCAAAGAACATAAACAAGCAGGGCTGCTATCTTCCCCCCGCAATAAACAGGCATCCTTCAACCGCCTGCGTTCGCTGCCCGCCGAGCTGGGTCGGCTGCCTCAGCTGGAGATGCTGCGGGTGGCCAGCTGTGAGATCAAGGAGGTGCCTGCAGCTCTGCGGGATGCCCCCAAGCTGGCCTGGATGAGGTAGGTAGTGACGGCTGTGTGGGTGCTACTGCATGTCTTCAGTGGCCACCCACCACATTGTTTGCTGCTCATTAGCAAGGTGTTCTCATCCCACACTACGCTCCTGCCAATGCTGACCCGCTGGTGTTAACATGTGAGGTCTGCACTGCTCTGGCTGATCATGCAAATAAACCGCATGCCATCTTACACCCAAGACTCCTCACCCTCTCTGCCACAGCCTGGCCAGCAACCCCGCGTGCCGCCAGCTGTCACCCCGCAAGCCCCCGGTGGTTGAGCTGAAGGATCTGCAAATGGGTCCAAAGCTAGGTGCGTGGCGAGCCTGCATCTCCCGCTATTGTACTGAGTGGTACTGCACGGTGCCCTACAGCAGGGTAAAATCGTGCAACGGATGCGGCAGCAGAGCATGCTGTACTTCCCTGGGACTTGGTTCGGTAACCTTGGCCCGCCTGCCGAACTGGCAACCATGTGTTGCCGGCCATGGTGCTGGGCCTGCCATCCTACCCGCGCCACCCAGTATCCAAATATTGTTCTAAATGCAGGCGATGGCGCCTCAGGCGAGGTGTTCTCAGCCACCTGGATGGGGCGCAGGGTGGCGGTAAAGATATTTGTCAAGGACCGCTCCCCTGACGGGCACAGCCGCGACGAAATGGCGGTGGCACTCTCGGGTGAGCCGAGCAATCACCGTTGGCCTTGTTACAATGATTTTAAGTCAGGCGAATGACAGCGGTTTAAACAGTGTGTTGTGGAAGCAGAGGCGTGCTCAGTGACATTTTTTTGGCCAGACACATCTCTGGTTGTTGCGGGCCTGGCGCCACACTGGGTTGAAGGGTGCCAGCCTGCCTCCCCCAACCCAATCAGAGATATCCGCTAGCTTGCCTACCTGCCTGCCTTGCCAAAGTTTGACCCGCCTTGACTGCTTGCCATGCCCCCCCGCCCCGCCATTGTTTGCAGTGTCTGAGCGGCACTTGGTGCGGGTGGTGGCGCAGCTTCAGTCCCCGCTGGGGCTGGTGATGGAGTTTGCTGAGGGGCAGCCCATTGCTGAAAAGCCAAACCTGCAGGTGGGTGAAGGGTGGGGATGTCTGGAGGGACAGGTGTATTTCTATCATAGTGTTGTTGGAATGTCTGCGCGGTGGGTTGCTGGCACGGCACTGGTATTGTGGGATGGAGATGTATGTTTGATTCAACACCTAGTAAAACAACTAGTAACACACAACGGTTTTAAAACTGCTGGGTCAAGGAATGAAGCATGAAGAACCAGGGTCATTGCTAATCCCTCTCCACTTCGTCACCCCTCTTGCCGTCACAGCCGTGCCCACTCAGCTGCCTCTGTGCCTGACAATGCCCCCATCTTCCCCTGTGTGCAGTCGCTGCTGCGCTGTCGCTGGGCTGTTGGCCAGACTTTCCAGTTGGGCTGGGTTCTCAAGGTTGCCATTGGCGTGGCGGCAGCGCTGGAGCACATGCACTACAGGTGGGCTGGCTGGCTGGGTGAGGGAGTGGCTGGTCAGGGGTGTGTGTTTGGTCATCTGAGGGCTTGGATTGTTGGCGTGTGTGTAGAACAAACTCAGTAGGTGTGAACTTCAAGACACAGTTGGAGTCCTTCTTTCTGGTGACCCAATCCCGTGCAAACTTATGATGCATTGACTTGCCCCGTATCTCCTTCTGTGCAGGGGCATTTGCCACGGCGACGTGTATGCCCACAACGTGATGGCTGATGAGGGCGGCAATGCAACACTCTGCGACTACGGTGGGTGGGCTGGGTGGAAATATGCCGGGCTAGCCCTGTCTGGCCTGGCTGGAACGTGTCTTCTAAATGGCTGGTTTC
This sequence comes from Ettlia oleoabundans, assembly GCA_019693395.1. Taxonomy (NCBI): domain Eukaryota; kingdom Viridiplantae; phylum Chlorophyta; class Chlorophyceae; order Chlamydomonadales; genus Ettlia; species Ettlia oleoabundans. The sequence continues at coordinate 45,160 of JAAMXP010002370.1, read as the reverse complement.
CACACACACTCGTACTTGCCTACACACAATGTTTGGGACTTGCTTGAGACTATTATGAAACACTATCATGAATGCACCATCGCACCCTGCGTTTCCATGTGACACAACTTCCTGCAGGTGCCTCCTTCCCATACCACAAGGGTGGGCCCGTCCCATACGAGGCCCAGGAAGTGCGAGCCTTTGGGCTGATGCTGGCGGATATGGTGCAGGGGCTGGACGTGGGATTCCAGGGTGAGTAACAGCCCTCACAGATGGGGCGGGGGTGCAAGGGCGCTTTGGTTGAGAAGTCATGCAGAGGGGAGTGGCAGGAGTGGACGGCACGTCGGCGGATGACTCCATTGACTGGCATTGGCACCCCTGCTGGCAAATGTTTTACAAGCCCTGGTGGAGCATGGACTTTGCCGGAACTGCCACTTAGTTAGGCACCCCTTTAGCATTGCCTTCATGTCCGCCTGGCTTTGCAGGCATGGAGCAGCTGCTTGCAGCGCAGCGGGAGCTTCTGTCCCTGGTGCAGCAGTGCCTCAGTGCACCCCCTGTGAAGCGGCCCACCTTTGGCGCTGTGGGGCGCCGCCTGAAGAGCATCCAGAAGGCGGCTGCGCGATCAGGACTGGACATGGTGACGCCCCGCAGGTGCGCCACACAAACTGCCTGCTTCTGCTGCCGTCTGCCTGCCTGGTCGCTGGCTTGCGAGCGCAGTCTGTCACCTGCTGGCTCGCTGGCGGGTTCCTCTACATGTGTAGAGGCACATGACGGTTGCAGCTGCTGGAGACAAGAGCAAATTTGCTCTGCCTGGCTTGCATATGCCTGTAAGGGTCCAATTCAACCTGCCTGCCCCGCCGCCCATTTCTTTGTCCTTCCTTCCTTCCTCATCTGCAGCGATGCCGGACTGGTCACCCCCCGAACATGCGTGACAGAGATGCCCACCCCACGCACCCCCTTCAACCTGTGATTGCCCTCACTAAAATAAATTGCTGCCCGGCAGCTCCATTGGATAGCACACCAGTGCAGCAGCTGCTTTTGTTTCGACAAGCGTTGTGACCCACCCCCTGCTACACACACTAATATATCTACTAGCCTATTCATGCTGCCCGCTAGCGCTGAGCTGCTGGGATCGGTGCAGCTGACGCATGGTGGCACTCTCAAGTCGCCTATGTTCCAAGATTTTTGTATAAGGCATTTCCAACCTTTGATATTTACAACAGCATTGGCATGAGACCAACTATGCTACTGCACATATGTGTTGACCTGGCTCTATCGGTTGTTGAACAACAAAGGCAGTATGTATTGGTAGCCAAAAAAACCTGGCAGGCATAATCGACTGGTACCAGATCGTCGTAGGCATCTCAGATGTGCAAATTTATCATACAATGCACCAACTGGAAGCTGGCCGCTGGACAGCCACCAACGCAGCCAACAGGTCTGCTCCGTGCTGGCACAACACGACATCTCCACCACTGCCCTTCTTGCAGTTTCGCAGGACGACAGAACTGTATGCCGTCCACAGGCCACCCTTAGGGTGCCTCGAGGGTCATTTACCCTCATTCACCGTGTTACCCTTAGAGGCGAGTGTCAAAGTGCTGCTTTAAGATGCCCAGCAACTGCGCCTCTCCGTCAACGGGCGTTTCCTTCACAGGCGCTCCCTCTTCATCCCGCCACTGTCTGAAGGAATCGTTTTCAATTGTGAGGCGGCCCTCCTGGGTCTGCCGCGTTACCACAGTATTCCTGCAGAAGAATAAGGAGGGGTGGGTCATCAGTGCGAAGTTCATTTGCTCGTAGTCTTGGGGCAGGAACTCATCCAGCCTGCATCAGCACTTCTCATGTGGGAGACCGGTTCTGTGAAGCAGTCAAGGTAAGAACTTCACAAATCTGCAGCAAAGCCCTGCCAACCACTTGGAAAGAAAGGAGCGCCACTTCGGAATGCCTCATGACCAACCTGAAAAATTAAGGGTCAACCCATCGACCGTTCTTCACGCTCTGCCGTTGCAGGTAGTAGCCGGCTCGGGAGTGGAACCAAGGAGTGGAGGCAGGATCTGGCGATGTCGTTGTACCTGGCAGGCACAGGCGCAGGCGGTACCTTTTCAAACGATCTACTGGCAGCTCCGCCACCCAGTCGAGGCCTGTGTAGGCATCAGTGGCCGAGAAGTCTGGGGGCGGCGGGGCGTAACGCTCCGCGCCCTCGTGCAGCAATAGCGGGATGGGGATGGTCTGGCTGCCAAAACCCACATCTGCAAGCCAGGTGCGTCCATCCAGATGCACCAGCGGATGCGGTGGTCGTGGCCGTTGAGCTCCAATCCTGCTGCAGGGGCAGCTGCGCTGCTGGTAGCTCCCTGCGTGGCGTGCGGCTCCTCCTTTGGCGTTGCATCCTCTGATCCAGCGCCGCCTACCCTCACCACCCGTGCGGCACTTTCCAGCACGTCAATTCCAAGGCCACGCAGCACCGCACTAAACAGCCCATTTGCTGCAGAGACGATGGGGGGTTGAGGGACATGTAAGGCATGCTGCGGGTTGGGAGGTACAGCAGCTGCGACTCGTGTACGCTGCCCTACAAGTGGACAGTGCCTTAGATATTTGAACCCATCCTTAGCCGACCCACCTCAAGCAGTAGTCACCACGCTTGCTGCTCACGAGCTTGTCATAGACACGATCCAAATCCACCTGCACAGGGAGTAGGGCAGGGATGCGCGGCGGCGGTTCTAGACGCGGCGACTGCTGCACTGGCATGCGCTGCTGGCACATGACGGGTGCTGGATGCCTCTGCTCCGATGTCTGGAGAACCCTTAGTATTATTAACCAATGCCCAAGGAGGTGAAATAGCTTTTTTCCGCAACGTTGCGTTCGCACTTGCACATCGTGCTGTTTCCGCGCGTTCTCCAATCGCAAGGACAGATATTCGAATGGCACAGCGCGCAGGTGGTGCAATAGCAGCGCTGATAGGGTGTGGAGGTTGGGTTGGGGGGCAGCGGAGCCCCCTTTGTATCCCACGCGGTCAAAGTAGGTCGCAAGACGCTCTGAACTTAAAGAGACCATCGTGATATGCAACATAAGAACATTCGCACGCTGCCTGGAGGGCAAGGTAATGACTCAAGGCTTACATAAGGTACCATCTGCAGTACGCTGCAGTACCCATACAACACGATTGGACTAAGATGATTGGTGTTGAACGGGAACATGAACTACATGCAGGTGCCACGAACGAAGCTAACTCGTCGATGGCTGGTGCTGCATCACGTTTTGCCTGATGCTATTATGAAGCGTCGCCACCAAGCCGTGCTGCGCATGACCACCACATGCCAAAGCTCACATACAGAGCATCAGAGCAGCACGAAGACGTGCAAGATGATGAAATAGAAGGCAAGAGCTGCCCGAAGCTGAGGGCGGGCATCCACCGCGATAGCTGCCCTGTCCAGCTGCGTAGCGGCCTTGACGAGCAACTGCTGGTTGCTGCACAAGGGAGCAAAATGGAACACAGCACATGTGGGGCGAGTTTTGGGCTAAAAGTGCTCTTGCACTTTGCAAAGCTGGGAGAAAATCAGCATCAACTTGCAGGATGACAGGCACTATGGCACCCCTGTGCCATTTACTGTCGATCTGCCAAACAGGGCGGAATAGGCAGCAACGCAACTAGGGCGACAGCAGCAACCAGCGCCGCACCTCAGGGATGGAGGCAGGGAGCGCACCACGCCTGCCAGGGGCTTAAAGACACTGCTGCCGCCAGTCAGTGCCGCAGCTTCGAGGTCATACGAGTCGTCCTCGTTCTTCTTAGAGGTACCCCCAGGGGCGGCCTGCAGAAGGAGGGGTGCGCACAGACAGGCACAACGCCGACACAAACAACTGTGACACCCGCTTCAAACTATCTAAAAACAGGATTTTGCAGCTGAAACTTTGAAGGGAACGCATGGGACTCAGATTGCGTGCAAATGCTGCCATAAGAAGGACAGGGAGCACCTTCAAAAGCAGTAAATCAACCCAGTGAGCACAAATGAATGGTGCATTCAACAACTGCATCAATCTATTGGACAACTGCAGCGCCACCCACCTGGCTCCCACCACGCTGCTTGTAGTAGCTCTCCAGCTCACTGGCCCGCTGCTGCTCAGCTTCCAGCTGCGGGCACGCCAAGGTCGATGTGATGGTGGGTGGGTGGATGAAGGGGGAGGGCTATAGGCACACTACATGTGATGTGTTTGCATGCACCCACTGAGAGGACAAATGAAAACAACCTTACAACTGCAACTGCAGCAAATTTAATATAACCAGAAGGCCCAAGCAGCACCGCAGCTCAGCATGATAGGGCAGCAAGGCACACCTGGGCCCGAAGTGCTCGGTTCTCGGCCTGCAGGGATGTGGCCTGGACCTCCGCCTCAGCTGCCTGCTGCTGCAATGCAGACAGGCGAGTGATGGCATCTGCCGCAGAGGGTGGTGCTGCAGGTGCCCCCGCTGACTGCCCTGGAGCTGCTGCCTCCAACTGCTGCACACGCTCAGACCACTGCTGCACCTGCCTGCTGTACTCGGCAATGGTGGCCTGCATTGCACGCAGGCAAAGGCGGGGTGGGTCACACGTTGACGGACAGCCAAATTGTGCCAGCAGATCTGAAGGCCTTCTTAAGCCATGAAATGATGATTTGGCATGGACTTTCCAATGTACAACATAACGTGGGCTGCTGAAATGAGGAGCCTAGCAGCTAGGGAACTGGAGCACATTCAAAACAGAGTTAACAGGCTCCCGTAACCCACCTGAAGCTCCGCATTTTCTCGCTGCAGGTCAGATAGTGCCGTTTCCTGCTGGCTCCCCCCGCTGCCACCGCTGGTAGCTGCCGTTGCAGTGGCCGCTGCCACTGCCCCTTCTAGTTCCTGCACCTGGGCTGCCAGCACCTCGTTCTGGTGCTGCAGCGCCTCTGCCAGGGCCTTCTGCTGCTCTGCAGAAGCTGCCATTGCCTTCAGCTGCTGCAACTCTGCAGATAGCGCCTCGTTCTGCTCCTGCAGCGTGGAGGCGGCTGCCCCCACATCATTAGCTGCCTTCACTACCGCTTCTAGCTCCGCCACTCTGGCGGCGGCCGCTGCTGCAGCCTGTTCCTGCTGGCGGCCCCACTCCTCTGCCTGCAGTGCGCGGTTTGCCGCCTCCTCAGCTGCAGCGGCTGCCTCCGCCAGCTGTTGCTCCAGCTCAGCGATCCCACCACTGGCTGCCACCGCAGCCGCTTCTGCAGCTGCCACCTGCTGCTCAAGCTCAGCCAGCTGCTGCCTGGCGGTGTCTCGTTCGAGCGCAGCCTGATCATGCTGCCTAAGCACCGCTGCCAGCTCAGCCTGCACGCGTGCCAGCTGTTCAACCGCATCATCGCCTGCTGCTGCTTGCGACTCCAAATTGGCCAATCGATCCTGTTGCAGGAATGATAACACAAATGCGACAGCTTGCTACCTGTCTATGGTTGCAACCCCCGTGCACAGTGAAATAAGCAGAAGCGTGAGAGTCACATGCCGGTGCTGCAGGCTGCAGGCTGCAAGTCCAAAGCTTTACTCCACAACTTTTCTTTCATCCTGCCGTGGGTTGAACGCACCTGAAGCTCGGCGCAGCGGGATGTGGCAGCCTCCAGCTGATCTGCCGACTCCTGCTGCTGCTGCTCCAGCTACAACACAGAGATGAGCGGCCAGCAGTTAAGCAACGCCCAGTGTGCATGCAGCTACTGGACTGCCACACTTGCAGCTGTGATAAACTCAAGCCGAGAACAGTGTCAAACAAGGGAGCAGGGATGCATAAGATGAAAGGCTGGTACATGTCAGCCAGGTATGGAACAGAAGTATACAGCTCACAATCGAGAGCCAGCCAGCCAATCCTTTGGTGGCGCAACCGAACCACCTATAGAAAGTTCTATATATGCAAACATTGGTCCGCAATGCATGCCGCAACCTTCACGACCCACCAACAGCCAGCATCCCGCCCATGAGAAGGTAGTGAGCTGCTCACGTGTGCTCGTTCAGCAATCATCCCTTCAGTCTGCTCAATCAAGGTCTCTAGTTCAGCGGCATAATGCGCCTTCTCCTGTTCAGCAGCGGCCAACGCCGCCGCCTGTTGCTCCAGCTGCGCCCGCAGCTCCTGAAGCGCTGCCACATCAGCATTACGGCTGGCAACCGTGCTCTCTGCCGCCTCTGCCGCCGCTTTTGCTGTGGCAGCCTCCTCCGCCACAATCTCCAGCTGCCTTGCAGCGTCCTCAGCTGCAGCATGCTGTTCCTCCAGCTGCTGCTGCAGGGTGGCAAGCTCTGTCTGGAGGGTTCCAGCCTCTGAAACAGCAAGCTCACGCTGCTCCTCAGCCGCCTCCAGCTGCTGCCGAAGAGCCGCTGCATCATCCGCCTTGGCGGTCAGCTCCGCCTCAAGCTCCTCACTGCGCTCCTGAGCAGCCGCCAACTCCTGCTGCAGCGCCGTCACCTGCGCCTGAAGCTCAGTTGCAGCACCACCCTCTCGCACCGCAGCTTCCTCCAGCTGCTGTGCCAGGCTGGCAGTCTCTTCTCGGCTCCCAGCCAGCTCAGCAACCAGGATTTCCACCTGCTGCTGCAAGGCTGCCACCTGCGCCTCTGCCTCTGCAACTGCTGCATCCTGCTGCTGTGCTGCATCTAGTAGGATTCTGCGCTGCTCTGCTGCCTCCTCCAACTGCGACCGAAATGCTGCCGCAGCTTCCGCCTCCTCCCTAAGAGCGGCCGCCCCATCCCTACTCCTCCCAAGCTCTCCATGCAGCTTCTCAAACTCCTCCAGGTTGCCAGCCAGCTGCTCTTGTGCAGCAGAAGCCTCCTTTGCCTGCTGCAAAGCAGCCTCTAGCTGCTGCTGTAGTGCTGCCAGCTCAGCAGCCTTTGCCGCCAACTCAGCCTCAGCCTCAGTGCTGCGCTGCTGCGAGGCCTCCACTTGCCTCAGCGCAGCCTCCAGCTGTTCTTGCAGCTCCGCAGCCGCCACGCCCTGCTGCTCCTCAAGCTGCGCCCTCAGTGCACCAGCCTCGTCTGCCCGTTCAGCAGCAGCAGCGTCTGCCGCCACGCGCTGCTGCTGCTCCTCTGCCAACTGCTGCTGCAGCTGCTCCAGCAAGTTCTGTTGCTCCTCCAGCAGTGCGGCGCTGTCGGCCTGGGCCTGGGCTGACGCCTCCAGCTGGGCCTGAGCCGCGGCATACGCCTCCCGCAGTGGCGCCAATTCAGCAAGCTGCGACTGCACACCCTGCGGCAGGCAAGATGCATTTGTGGGCTTCGTTGTATGGGTCATCAGTCAAAGGCAGCACAGGTAAGGGCACACAAAGCAAGCACAAGCCAGCCAGCCAGGCAATTGGCCAGCAGGGATGCAATCAAACCCACCTGTTCTGCCTCCCCTCTGCTACGTAGCTCCACCTGCACAGCGGACAAGGCCTCGCCCAACCGCTGTACCTCCTCCTGTGGCGGTGCACAGCACAATGAAGAATGCAGATTAGAGACGAGTCAGTCAAACCAGGTGACAGATGCTGCAACAGTCACACCACTTGAGGTGCTTTTGCTACACCTGGCACCACCTGGGGTGAACCACCCAAAGCTGCGTGGGGAGTCAGCCGTTCGATTGGTTGCAAGCCTTCCCCACACTGCCCTGATGCCCAACCTGAAGCTCCGCCTCCTTTGCCGCTGCCTCCCGCCCCGCTTCAGCCAGCCGTTCCTCCCGCTGCTGCTCAGCCGCAGTAAGCTTCTGCTCTGCCTCGTCAGCACGCTGCTCTGCCAGCTCAGCCAGCTGTTGTGCCAGGCTGGCACGAGCCTCCAGCTCGGCAAGGCGAGACTGCGCCGCTGCCAGCTGGCCATGCTCCGCCTCCTCTGCCGCGGCTGCCTCCTCTGCGGCTGCAGCCTGCTCTGCCAGCTGCTGCTTCATGCGGGCATTGAGGTGACGCTGCCGCTCCAGCTCGGCCTGTGGTAAATGTGAGGCAGAAGGAGAAGTCTCAGCTAAAGAAAACGTTCATTTGCAGCAACAGGGAAAGGCATAGCATACCGACAGAAGAAATGCAGAGGGCATGAAGCAGGGGTGGCCAGTGCATGTTCAAACGTGAGGACAAGGACAGTGGCAGCACCAGACAGCTGAGATGCTTTCAGCCCGGGTAGTGCTGCTTGGTAAGGTAGCAGGGCTTGCAGGAGGGTGCTGTTCGAGACCATACAGAAACAAATTTGTACTGTCCTTCTGAGCTGCCAAGTTTACCTGCAGCTGCTGCCCCTCCTGCTGCTGCTGTGCCAGCTGTGTGCTCAGCGCAACCAGCTGTTCCTCGCACCGCTGGCTGCCCGCCACTGCATCTGCCAGCTGGCGTGCCTGAGCCTCCAGCTGCGCAGCCTGAGCCTCCAGCCGGTCCTGCGCATCATCCAGCTGCTGCTTGTAGTCTGCGATAAGGCCAAAGCTGCCCTCCTGAGCAGCGGCCAGCTCAGCCTGGTGAGCCTCCCATGTTGCATCCAGCTCAGCAGCAGCCGCCTCCTGATCCTGCCGAGCAGCACCCAGTTCAACAGACAGGTTCTCAGCCGCCGCTGCGTAACGCTGCACCTGCGCCCGTGCCTCAGCAAGTTCCAGCTGCAGCTCTTGCAGCTGCTCTGCCGCTGCGGCTGCCGCTTCGGCCTCGGCGACAGTTGAACCATGGGGTACGGCAGCGGCAGCCGCAGACGCCGCCCCTTCTTGCAGCTGCTGGTTTGCGTCATAAAGCTCACGCAGGCGCGCCTGCTGCTCCTGCACCTGCTGCTCAAGCTGGGTGCTGTTCACGCGCTCGTCCTGCAGCGCGCGATGCAGCTGGTCAACGCTTTCTAACAGCTCAGCAACCTGCTGCCGCAGCAACTCCGCATCACCATCCAACGCTGCCGTTAGGCCTGGTGGACCGGTGGTGGTGGACGGCCCTGCTGCACTTGAAGCGCTGCCATCACGATCACTGGGCGCAGGCAGACCAGGGGGGAGGTCTGCTAGGGAGCCGCCATCTGCCACCCTCGGCGCTGCGGGTGCTGCTGCAGCGGCAGTCCGTGACACGTTGCCGCCTGTGGGCTTCGCTGGTGAAACAGTGGCAGAGCTAGACGCGGATCCCTTCTTGGCAGCGAGGGCCTGCTGTTTTTTCCTCTTGAACTCTTCCAACTGCAGAAGGCGGCAAGGAGCGAATTGGAGCAGCAAGGGCAGCGGAGGCGGCACCAGCCTGGTGACACGGATGGCGTGGCGGAGTGGTGCTACGCCGTCCACCGGCACGATCGGCTGGTGATCAGTCTAGGCAGGCACTTCAGGGCGCTGCCAACGAGTGTGGCTGCAAATCAGGTTAGCGCCAAATCCTTGGTGGACGCACACAGAAATAAGAACCGCGTTAGCCATGTCCAGGCTGCAGACCGTTTTGCCGCACCTTGCGCCTGCCGGCTTCAACCCGATCGGTGCTGGGTTTCATGGTTTCGCTGCCGGTAACTCAACCAAACTTTCAAGTGCCAAGCCAAGGGTTCCATGCCTTGCACACGTGAAGCTTGGGCCCAGGGCACCACATACCGTGTTCTTCGCTGACCTGCCAAGTCACCCTGTACTGCTCGCTCAGCTGTCGCAGCTTGTCGTCGCACAATGGGGCTAGTGGTCTGCTCCTTCCCTGTCCTCGTCTTCCTTAGCCCCTCAATCTGCTACCGCATTGGCTAACAGCGGTGTCACATGCACAACAGGTACATCAGTTAGAAGAACTGTACATTGTATAAGGAAGAACTATACTTCCACTCTGTCCGCCACCCTGCTGACGGGCCTTGCATACGTCCCGCCACGCGTCCGGCTGGTCAGCACATCCAATCGCTGCATCAACACCACTGCCGCCTGTTCCGCGTTCAAGGACTTGACTCCATGCGGAGCCAACAGCTGCTTGGCTGCACGAGGCTGCGACCCCAGAGCCGCCAGCAGCTTGAGCGCTGCATCAAGCGGCAGCATCAGCAGCCGGCACGCCTCCTTACTTTCCTTGAAGTGCGCGGCAGGGCGGCTGGTGTACTCCCCAAACACAGCAGCCATCGCTGCCAGATCGGCGTCGAGCTGGGCTGCACCCTGCAGCAAGCACAACAGGCAGAGAGGCAGATATTGCCAAGTATGTCAAGTCAGCCAACGCAGGTGCAAACAAAGCAGGGAAGCCAGGAGCAGCCTGCATCACACAGCACGGCACACTCTAGACGTTCTTCCTGCACATACCAGCGGGGAGAAGAGCGCCTCGGTGGCGACCTCGTTGTACAGCCCGTAGTTGACCGCCAGCGCCACGCTACGCCACACATCCCTGCATCTCGTGCAATGCAAGGGCCAGGCCAAGCCAGTTTTAGATCCAGAGGTTACCCAGATGAATAAGACTTCGTTCAGGATGAATCGTCACGACAGATGCATGAATGAACACCCTGCTGCCCACTACGCCCGCGCACCTGTCAATGAACAGAGACAAGCAGCCTAACTGCATCCAAAGAAGTTGTTTTGCCTGCACAAATCGCTTTTCTCACCTGAAGACGACAGCATCCAAGTGCTGCGCCAGGCCACGCAGCAGTTGCTGCAGGCTATCCGCTGCAAGCAGCATTGCAGGGGAGGGTGCCGCACTGCCGGCGGCAGCCACAGCTGCGGCGTTTTCCTCAGGTGACACGCTTTCATCATAACCGGCAGCGAAAGAAGCTGCGTCACGCCTGCACAGCGGCCATAGGAACAGGCATTTACAATACTGGCACCACACTGCCTCAAGCAGCATAATGGCTTTCAACTCGCCCGGATGGAGGAGTTACCGGAAAAGCAGTCAGTCACTTCCTGGCCAAGCGGCCGAGCCCAATCGGATTGGATGAGGCCGCATAGCCACTCCTTGATTGCCAATGAACACTCTGCCTTTAACCATGCAGCTGGCCCACCATAAGAATTCCCACTCACTCACTTGTAGGGCGTCAGCAGCTGCGTGAAGCGCTCCACCGCCTGCTTGGCCAGCTTGTATGCCCACTGCTTGCGCAGGCTGGCAAATGCGGCAGCCTCCCGCTCAACAAGAGAAACCAGGCTGCGCCCTTTGCCACTGCCGCCCTGTGCCTTGCCGACAGCACTAGCCCCTGATGCAGCAGCCGCTCCAGCTGCTTCCCCTAGTGCTGACTCGGTGGATGCAACAGCTGCGGCAGCGGAAGCAGAGTCCTGTAGCTCAACAAGCAGCAGCACGCCTTGCGGCTCCCGCAGCTGGTGCTCAATGTAGTGGGCGGCGTTGATGGCAGCTCCCACACGAGGCAGCCACGTGTCACCAAGCATACCCCTGCACAGTCATATCAACAAGGCACAGCAAGGAAAGGACACAAATGCACAGGAGGGAGGTAAGCGCTGGCTGTGATAGTCAAGATGGGCCGGTCACGGCAGCAGCAACAGCAGCACCGGGAGTGTTGTCGAGGGGTGCAGCTTTTATAAGCTGTAACATTAAGCGTGCCAGAACGCAGAATCACGATTTTGCGCGCTTGCTGATGCTGATTTAGACAGCCCAACAGCTTGACATGAGCAAGGAACCTTTTTCTTACACCAAATAGCCAGTGTCATAGCAGACCTCACCTGAACTGCTCCGCCTGCTGCAACAGCCCGATGAGGCGCTCCCTAAATGCCTTGAGCACTGCTAGCGGTACAGCCTGCATGTACCTCAGCTTGTGCTCCTGCTCATGCACCCAGCCGCCACGCCGCACCAGCCCCCCCACCAGCGAAGCCACTTGCTCAGCGCAAACAGGCGCCCAGAACTCGTGGCGCCAAGCAGCGCCGCCACCTCTGCGGGAACGCACAGAGGGGAGGTACGCCGGAACCGGTGCAATATCACTGGGCTACCAGTAGAAACGATGGGCCGCAACCACACGTGTGCCAACCACAGTAACCAGCCAAATTTAGAAGCCGCTTGACCATGCACCCATCCAGCCGCTCACCTGCTCGTGGGCGTGTCAGGCATCAAGTCCTCCTCCCGTTCCGCCACTGCCAGCAACTGCTCTGCCGCAGGCTGCCAGGCTGAGTAGGCATCACAGGCAGCATCAAGCTGGCGTGTTGCATCCCATACTTCAGCGCCCAGCCATCCCTCCTGCCACTCTGGGCGCTGGAAGAGCAGCTCGAGAGGTGAGCTGGAATGGGAGGCTGACAGGAACTCCTCCTCCGCGGGAAGAGACAGGCTGGCACCACGAAGCGGCGCAAATCTGCACCAACGCGGAGGGGAAGCGCTGTGATTTCTAGTGTGTGGAAGTGGGGTGTGTGTGTGGGGGG
>JAAMXP010002370.1:0-32931 GCA_019693395.1 Ettlia oleoabundans | reverse complement strand
CAGCAGGGGGGCATGGCGCATTCACAAAGAAAAGGACAAATTGTAACTGTCTGCAGGCAGTACCACGGGAAACGCCACTAGTGGCAGCAGCCAGACCTCTCATTGCACAAGCAGCAAGGGTTGTTGTGGTGGGTGAACCAGCCACCAGACATGCCGCTAAAAGCACGCTGAGTGCCAGCAGGCGTTCTGACGAAAGCAGACGCGGCCCCTACATGTGTGTTGTGCAGCCCCGCCATCCACCTACCTGCGCTCAAACTGCATCGTCTCATCAGCTAAGTGCAGCCAAAGTGCAGGGTCCCCAGCCTCTACTAGCTGCAGAGCCGGGAGGTGCGCAGCCGGGCAGAGGGGTAAGCATTGGGGGTCATCAACAGGGTGCAGGCTTATGAACACAAGATGCGGCTTGCTACACATCTCCCACTATCTCAAGTCACATTAATCGCTTGGGATACAAGCTGGTATAGCTAGCTGCAGGTAGACGTACAAACGCCATGGCCACCCATAGTAACAGGCACATACTAAACCAGGGATTGCAGGGCCATATGGCTGGCATTGGTATGGGCATTGCAGCTTCTGTAGCAGTCGCACTACCCCATCCGCAAGTCATTTGCCTTGGGGAGCAGGTGGTCAGCAAGGATGGCATTAACGCCCACCACCTCCACTGCACGAGCCAGCTCCAAGGGTAGGCTGTACCAGCCCTGCAGCCCGTGCGCTTCTGCAGAGACAAAGGAGTCCAACAGGTGGCATCCTCACACGCAACAAGCAGGGAGGGGACAAGTGCATGCATGCAAGCAAGACAACCGAGCCGCAGCCGAGCCGCAGCTGTAAGCTAGCAGTACACTTTAGAAAGTTTGTAGCGGGGTTGTGGGCACATGGCTGACATAGGCTGTGAGCAGCTGGATAGGTGGGCAGCCAAGCTTCCAACATAAGAAGCGAGCAGGCCAGTTAGTCAGTCAGCCAGCCAAGTAGGCAGGCAGCCAATGGGCCACCCACCGACACATGGCTGCAGCTCCTGAACCAGCGGAGCGCATTGCTGGGCGGCCTTTAGGGCAGTGGCAAACAGCCACTCGGGTCGGTCTGGGCTGTCTGTGGGCAGACCACCTGCACAGCAGCAGAGCGACAGAGCAGGAGATCACTGCATGGCTGCACCAGGTATGTGCCTGTGACTACTACGGCCATATGTTGCTGCATCCCCGTGCTGCAAGCAGCAAAATTTCAGAACAACACTAGTGACTGTGAATAATCCGCAGAGGAACACACTTGAGCGCGGTGTCTCCGTCCCAGTAAACGCAGCAATAGCAGCCACAGAATTGGGCAGCAGCAGTCTCACTCACTTGCGAAATGGTGTCGCAGGCGTTGCGCCAGCGGTGCAGCCAGCTCTTCCGCTGCCCACAGCAGGGGGCCCTCCTGGCTGGCATCAGTCAGCGTACTGCAGTGATAGCGTGTGTTGAAGAGGGAAAAGGGAGCATGCTGAAGCATCAGGCAAGGTGAAGTGGATATCCAAACAGAGGTGACGTGCAACAGGTTGAAAATTGTTGCAATGATATGGAAGCAACTGCAGTGCGCTGGCAGTAATGTCCCACACCAGCCGTTCAGCAGTCAAGTAAGCCCCACAATGAAGCACAGCATACAAGGTATGCCAGGATTCCTAGCAGGAAGGCAGCATGCACACCTAAACTGCTCGTGCTGGCTGGCACGCTGCAGGGTCAGCAGCACAACCAGCAGCTGCTGCATTTCCTGTGCAGCTGCCTCGCCACCCGGTCCTGCAACGAAACCTCGCCAAGAGCGGCCGCCATCCGCCCCTGCCGCCGTTGCAGGATACGAATCGGCGCTGACGCTCAGTGGCGGCGGCCAGTGGGCTTCTGTGAGCTGCTTCTGGATGGCCGAGCTGAGCAGGCTGCGCAGGCTGCCCTGCAATGTATCCACCCGTGCCAGTAGGGCGGTGGCGTACTGCCGCAGCCGCTCGCTCGGGACTTTGCCATGCTCTGCAACAGCGGCAAACACAGACAGCTCTGACACACAGCTAACATGGCGCAAAGAGCGCCGATCACAGTCGCAAAAATTGGGAAACAACAAGGGTACGCTGTGTTTGGTTAGCCCGGATGGCTGGGGCAAATCGCTCCCCACATGACCCACACAGCCATTTGATCTTGTGCCGCTATAGAAATGCAGCGCTTGCATCATGCGTATGCCAGCAAGCTACGTTCCATACCCAGGACCCACCTGCCAACTGCTTCACCGCGATTGCGTACCCCACAGCCGTGCTGAAGGTGTCCACAGTCTCGGAAAAAGACTGCAACAAAGCTGCCCCCAGCTGGCCGCCGGCTGACATGGCACCCTCCGCCTGATGCTGCTGCTGCATTTCCTGCTGAAGATACCGAGCCGATTTCTCGATGTGGCGCACGAGCGCTTGAAGCTCCTGGGACCCCGGGGACACGGCAGAAATTGAGCAGGTGGCAGAGGGATGCTGCAAGTCTCGCTTTTGCAAGGTGGGCCAGCACAGGAGTGTGCGACAGCTAGCAGCAGAGCCAGGCTCATGAGCAGTGATGATGTGGAAAAGTGGTGTACTTCACGCAGATGGGCGCAGATGGGCGCAGATGGGCAGAAAGATACACAGGCAGCAAGCAGATAGACAGGCACGCAAGCAGAAGGGCGCTGATGTGCTGCACTTCCTCACTTGGATGTACTGCAGGTACTGCCTCACAGACTGCAGTACAGCCAGCTCATTAACAAGCGCAGCCGGCTCCGATGGCAGTGGAACACCTGCACCAGCACTACCAAGCCGCTGTGACATGGCCTGGTAGCCAGATGATGCAGCTGCAGCCAGCTGCTGCTGCAACTCGCTGCGCTGCTGCTGCAGGGATGCAAGGTGAGCCTCCAGCTGCTGCAGATACTCTGCCGGGTTGTACGCTGGTGCATCACTGCCTGCTGCGGGCTCTGCTGTCATCATTGTTCCGGTGCCATCCGTAGCAGTGAGCGGCGCCAAGCCGTCCTTTGTGCGCTCAGCATAGCCCGTTGCAAAGGCAGCCTCACCATTCTGCAGCGCTACATTGTTGGGGACAGGTGCCATTGCGTGCTCGGGTTCCCCTGCTGCTGAGCCCAAGTGTGAGCCTCCGCCGCTGCTGTAGTGCTGTGGGCCCACCGCCGCTTCAAAGGCCCCACCTTCAGCATCAGCATACTGGGCTGTGCTGCCGCTTTCTGGCTCGCTGTAGTAGGGCCTGCCGCCGGTGCCAGCAACCTCTGGCGCCTGCCTGGCTGCAGCAGCTGATGCGGTGGATGACCCTGGCTGCGATTGAGACATGCCTGCCACGCGTGAATGTTTATGTTCTGCCTGCAAACAGCTCCAAGATTGGCTGTAGCTTGGGCCGGCCTGCAGCGAGTCACGGCTGCTCACTGCTTACTGCTTCCAGCTGTTCTGGATACTGCTACCAGCACAGGTGAAGCCGCGTGCCAGCCTGATGTGGAACAGATGGATGTCGTCACTGCTCCAATCTGGGTGCTGCTCGCTGGCGGGCAACTGCCGCACCTCAAACCCAGCCTCACGAAAGCGCTGCCAGGGAAAGGGCAGCACAGGGCGGTGCTCGTTGCACAGGACGGTGAGAGTGGCAGGAGAGGAGAGCGCTGCGAGTGTTTGAATGAAGAGCGGCAGCGCCTCTGCTTGATAAAGAACGTCGGATGCCAGGATAATGTCGAATGGCGGCTCTAAGTGGCCCACAGGATCGCCCCAGGCCAGCGGTGTTGCTCTGGCAATGTGGGAGAGGCCGTTGCCCTACGTGGGGAGGGGCACCAGCACAGTGTGCGGTTGAGGGAGTGCGGTCACAAAACTCGAGCAACATGTGAGCCTTGCAAACATGCGTGGCCATCACAGATGTTCATGGCAAGTCGTTATTTGACAAATACGTTTAGCTAAGGTTCTACAGCTGCCAGTTTTGCAGGCCAGCCACACCTCAATGTTGCAGCTTGCCAGTGGCAGCTGGTGCGGCAGGTCTGTCAGCACCACCGTCCTCGCTCCAAGCGCGGCAGCTGCACAGCCCACTGCCCCCGTCCCGCTGCCAAGCTCGATCACGCGCTTGTCAGCCACCAATGACGCTGCAGGCCACGATCACAGGAGCAGTGGCAAGGTTTCATCTCAGATTTATTGATAACCCTGGCAGGCGGACCCTGAATGAATGAGCTCCATCGTACCTGTGCGATCAAGATAGTGAATCAGGCAAAGGGCTGCATCCCAAGTCACCGCGCCAGAAACGTTTGCCAACCCGTGGTCCTCGACGATGCTTAGCTCACGCCCTGCAATCAACTCGCGCCTCATGCAGCTAACTTCCGGTCCTTGCCCCGATTGAGAGAAATTTGCACTGCCAGCTGGCGGGCGCCGGTGACGCCCAGCTGGTGACCGCCCCCCGCGGCTTTTACCGACGAGGCCCCGCGATCAGTCACATATCAAATGTTGTATAAGCAGTTCCCGGCCCCGATTGCTTGCCCCGCCACTTGCGAAGCCAAGCCCAGCTGCATCCTTGCTGTTACAACTGCCTTGCCCTAGCGAGCATACCTCAGCATGTCCTGCACGCCTTTCGGCAGCAGCACCAACCACGCCACCAGCGCCTGCGCCGCCCCTGCGCCTCCGCGCTGCCGCCGCACCGCCGCACGCCGCGTCATGCGTTCCCCCACCGCCGCAGCCACCGGCAGCAACGGCAATGGCAACGGAGGCAGTCCTGGCAAGCGTCCGCTGAGCACTCGCACGCTGCTGGTTCAGTCGGAGGGCCTAGTGCCTGACCCGTACGCTGCCAGCATGCCGCCTATCTATCAGACCGCCACTTTTCAGCAGCCGGGTGCGTTGGAGAACGCAGAGTATGACTACAGCCGCTCTGGCAACCCCACACGGACCGTGCTGGAGAAGCAGATGGCCCTGCTGGAGGTAACCTAGCGCTATGCTTGCCACGCAAGGAAATCATCTTCTGATGTGCCGCTGCAGCGAGCCAAACCTGAACTCAATGATGGGTAGGGCTGTGAGGTAGTCGCAGCATCTGCTCACACTGCAATCCTCCACTGTTGTCCTGTTGTCCACACTTTCAACAGCATATGATGGAAGGTGCATGGCTTGTTGTCCCCATGAGCGGAACCAGGCAGAACAAGTGTCGTGTTATCTGAGCCTGCGCCTTGGCTGCTACCAGCTGGCCTCAACCTCCTCAGCTTGCCTTGATTTTGTCGGCCCTCTGTGGTGCAGGGCGCCGAGCGGGCCTTTGCCTTCAGCAGCGGCATGTCAGCGCTGGCAGCCGTGACGCGTCTGCTGTGCGCTGGGGACCATGTTGTGGCGGGCGATGACCTGTATGGCGGTACCAGTCGCCTGCTGTCGCGCGTCGTGCCCAGCGCGGGGGTCCAAGTCAGCAACATTGACACCTCTGACCTGGAGTGAGTCCTTAGGATACTGTCTATGGACATTTTACCTTCCGTCGTAGTACGCTACACCTTGTGAGCTTTAGAGGGTTCTGTATTGAGGTTTGTTGCCTGGCTTCTCGCGCCTGCCCTTCTCCGCTTAGGCTGAACTACAGCAGATCCGGCTTGTCAGCGGGCCCGCTGCCAGCCTCCTGCTCGTCTCAAGCCTGCAACAGGCTGCCCCGGCGCAACTCCGTAAACAACTTAACTGCCCACCCCTGCCTGCCTCGCCTGCAGCGCCGTGCGTGCTGCCATCATCCCCGGCAAGACCAAGCTGGTGATGCTGGAGTCCCCCACCAACCCGCGGATGCAGATCTGCGACATTGCCGCCATCTGTGAGGTCTGTCCATGTCTCGACAATATCATGTGTTTGAGACAACAGCAACACAATAGGGGTGTCTGATGCATTGCTCCCTCCCCACGTCACTTTTTGGTCTGACAGGGCAAAATTGGGTGGGGCGGCATGGGTCGCTTCCCTCCATCGTCACGTCCTTCCCTGCATCCCTAGGTAACCTGGCACCTGCCACACACCCCATTCGCGCCCGCTCTTCGCCCTTGTGTTTCCCGTTTATGCAGATGGCTCATGCAGCGGGTGCACTTGTGTGTGTGGACAACTCCATCCTCACCTGCCTCTACCAACGCCCGCTGGACCTGGGCGCTGACATCGTTATGACGTCAGGCAAGGGCCACGGGGTTGAATGGATGGGTTGCCTGGTTTTGGGACTTTCCAAGCATGACGCAGCCTATGGAATCGTGTACTTTTACAGTGCTGGGAGAGTAATGGCGGTAAGGAGGGGGGCAGAGAGGCCCTGCAACTCGCGTATGGGGCATCCCGCCATGGCGAATGTGTGTGCGCAAGCAGAGCGTTCCTTCCTGCCTGCATCTTCCATCAAATCCTTGAGCAGACCCTTACTGGTAAAGAAAAGGAGCTATGCAATTACCTGCAACCAATGCCTTAAGTACCAGTTACACTTGAGAGGATGCCCCCTATGGCACCCGGCTATCAAATCCCACTGTGCCTGCTGCAGCCACCAAGTTCATTGGCGGGCATTCGGATGTGACAGCTGGCATCTTGGCTGTGAGGGACAAGGAACTCGCTGACCGCATCTACTTTGTGCAGGCAAGGCTGTGCACTTGGCTGTTCATGGCTTGTGAGTCAACCACCTTGCCAGCTCCACTTATGTGCCCTCCTGCTCCCCTGCTGGCCACTTGCGCAGAATGCTGAGGGCACGGCTCTGGGTCCCTTTGACTGCTGGCTGCTGGTGCGGGGCGTCAAAACAATGGCGCTGCGCATGGAGCGACAGGTCAGCACACACGCACACACAAACATTCACTTGATTGCTTGGTTTGCTATGATCAATAACCTTGTATGGTACCTGGCTGGCCCCAGCACAGCTGGTCCTAGCAAAGTACGGGCCTGGCTGGAACAGCCAGTTGCTCTGTGCTGTGCTGTTCTTTGAAGGGCGCTTGTATTGGGAACTTCCTCCAACTCACACCTACACACTTTTTCGCCGTAAGTTTGTGAGCCTTCAAACACCAAGCCCCAAAACACCCCTCCACTGCCCTGCTTTCTGGCATCTCTTTTCCTCCGGCGCTGCAGGTGGCCAATGCGCAGCGCCTGGCAGAGTGGCTGGCGGCACACCCCGCAGTGCGCAGGTTGAACTACCCAGGGCTGACTGGCCACCCGGGCAAGGAGGTGCACGACCGACAGGTGCGAGGCGGTACTGCAGTGCCACCTGGTAGTGCTGATGTGGCACCTGCTTCTGCCTGCTTCCAGCACTGCCGCTGCCAAATGTCACTGAGGGCGGCACCAGCTCCGCCGGGCAGGGAGTGGCGGTGGCACTGGCCAGCCCCAGTGGTTTGCTGTTGCCAGTTAAAGGGCCCTTCCACCATCCTGCCTGATGGTGCTGTCTCGTGTAACCCATGGCTGGCTGCCTGGTGCAGGCCGGCAGTGCAGGCAGCATCATCTCCTTTGTCACCGGCGATGCAGCGCTCTCTCGTGCCATTTGCGAGGCCGCCCAGCTGTTCAAAATCACAGTCAGCTTTGGCAACGTGCGGTCGCTCATCAGGCGCGTTCACAGGGCAGAGCGGGAAACAGCGGCGGTAGCAAGGGTGTGGGGCCCGGGTTGTGCATGCGCCAAATCCAGGGCAGGACACAGGGAAGGTCTGAAGGGGCAGCCACACACACATCATGCATCTTGCTCTTCCCCCGCGTTCAACTTGTCGTGTTAGTCCCTAGCGCACTTACCCATGCCGTGACCCCCTTCTTCTCCGCCCTGCCCGCCTGCAGCATGCCTTGCTTCATGAGCCACGCCAGCATCCCAGCCGAGGTGCGGGCGCAGAGGGGGCTGCCAGACGACCTGGTCAGGATATCAGGTAGGGGGACTCGCGGCGCATTTGGTGCCCCGCCCACACAAGCACAGCCACCTTCGCCCGCTTTGGCCACATCTTACCACTGCTCTGCGCTCTTCTTGCATGTGATGCTTGTTTGGGTTGCAATTCGGATGCCAGATCTCTGGGTCCAAAGAATTGCCCGCTGTTGAGCACATGCTGAGCATGGTGTGTGTTGCAGTGGGGATTGAGGACGTGGAGGATCTCATTGCGGATCTTGACCAGGCCTTCCACATAGCAGCCGCTGGTCGAACAACAGCTGCACCGGCCGAACCACAAGCCACGCCCGCAACCGCTGCTAGTTAGCTGAAGGAGATGTGACCAGAGGTCTTGGGTGTCTTGCAGCACCATTAGCAGCAAATAGTGACCATGTCCTTGAAAGTTGCTTCACACTGTTGTGGCAGCTCATTCACATGAACAGTACCATTTGTTACAGCTACAGCGTCACTTTGCACTGAAGTTTGTACGGTTCTAAGTGATGTCGACAGCACGGTGTATCTGTCAAAGAACAGAAGAAAACGGAAAGGGAGTAGACTCTGGCCCTTGGGCGGTACAGTCCAGCTCAAGGTACGACAAAACGCAGTACAGGTGGGGGGTTGCAGGCATGTCTTGGCCCTGGTGCAGGCAGAACGCAACAATGCGCTGTTTGGCACCTGGTGGGCACCTTGGCCCCTGCCTGCGAGGCAGGAAAGGACGGTGTAACATAAACGGCGCCAACGCCCAGCCATGCTGCTATTGTGGTGCAACAGAGGCCTGCTGAAGGGGGTCACGAGGTGTAGAGCAAGGCATGGGCAAATGAATGGGCTTGGAGGCTTGGAGGAGTGCTGAGGGAAACAGGAGGGATGGGGTGGTGGGGCTCACAGGGTTCGACAGGAGTGTGTGGCATACGGGGACAAAATTGGCAGGAGCGCGGTAGCAACAGAGATACATAGCGGGCGAGGCGTGATACAGAGGGAGCGACAGGGGCAGACATCACTCCATTTAGGCGGGTAAGAAGGGGGATGGGCCACAGGAGCAAGAGGGCGGAATGAAGGGAGGTAAACAGGGACAGACAAGGGCGCAGCTCACATGGAGCGGCCTACCATTGCTGTCATTCAGGTATCGGGCAGCAATGGCAACGGGGGTTTGGGCAGTCACTAGGAGGGAATCGTTTCTCGTTAGCCGCATGGCCAAGGGGCGGAGGCGGGTCAGGCACAAGATGTGCCCGTCAGTATTGAATGTGGTGTTGAGACAGCTCCAGCCATCAAACGGTCGTGGGTGTTTTGAGGTGCGACAAAGGGGGCACACAGGTAGGCTTGGTTGTTGAAGGCCCCACAAATAGGTGGAAAACTCCCCACGGTTACGCAAAGGATTTGGCAGCGCATGCAACCCTTGTGGGAAACGAGGCTGGGTGTGCAGGCATTGCAGGACAGGGCCATGCAGCTGTGGGGCGCACCAAAAGCGCACGTACGCATATGTGGTCATCCTAACAAGACCCCAGCAGGACAATGCTGCCCGCCAGGCAAGCTGGACGTGAAGGGAGCGGTAGGCTGTGCAAGCAAAATGCGTGGGTTCCCTACTTAAGGGGAAAGGGCTGTTGTGCTATGGGCGGTGCCGGCCTTCCTGGCCGCCACAAAACACGCGTGGGTAGGTGGATGGAATTATTTGCAGCAATGGTGGGAGGCTGGTGTGGCACTGCACGGAAAGGTGCCCCGAGAGTGTGTGAATTTTTCTTAGGCTTCCGGGTCCGGTCACGAACCTACCAGCGCCAGCGAGCGGGGTAATGCACTCCAAACACACACTCCAACAAGCGAAGGTCCGCACCGCTGTGCAGCTGTCGCCCACCGGAAGCGCGGGGCGTCTGAGGTGCCGCTGCAGCCACCAGCGAAGCCGCAGCGGAGAGGCGCAGCTTGGCGGGGTCGAACCGCGCCTGTGGAGGCTTGGGCAGCGCTGCAGTACGGGGCCAGGGCCCAACAGGGAGGGCCAAGAAAGGCAAAGCTGTTTAGTTGGCAGATGGTGCAGTGTGTTGTGCCCCGCATGTTATAAGCGGCAAGAAATGCCGACACAGGCTGCCTGGGTTAAGGCATTGGATGCTGAAAGGCCCTAAACAGTAGAAGGCAATGCATGGGGAACGGCAAACTGCCAAGCCAGGAAGCTTCTCAAGAATCGCTGCTGCAGCACCAAAAATGCGTTCCAGCCACTCACCCCGCTTTACAGGCTGCAGGAGGGAGGGGTCCCGGAACAGCGATTGAACCACGGGAGCCTGCAGTGCGGGCGGTGCCGCCTGCTGCTGCTGCTGCTGCTGCGCCTGCTGCAATTGATGCTGGTGTAGTGGCTGGCCTGCCATTGGTCCTGCCACTTGTACAGCAAGAGCTGATGCCGAGGCCAAGCGGTGAATGTCCAGGGAAAGGGAAGGTCCCTGTACTGGCAGTGTGACACCAGCTCCAGTTGGCTGGGCCAGCCGATGGCCACCCTGCTGCTGCTGTTGGCGCGACTGTTGAAGCAGCGTCTCCACTGAAGGGACGGGCATGCGATGCTGAGCATTGGCGGCTGCTGCTGCTGCTGCTGCTGCCAAGTCGCCCCTACCAGCATTGCCCAACAGCGGCCGTGAGGCTGCGTTTGGTGGGCCCAGGTTGGCATGGCTTCGCCAAGCATCATAGGAGGCAGCATGGTGCGGTTGTACCGCCTGCTCCCCCATGCGGTACACCTCCCCTTGCGGTACCATCACTGGTGCTGTTGCTGCGGCCGTGGGTGCGGCTGCCATGCTGGCGCTGCCATGCGTGGCATGACTGCTGCTGGATACAGGCGCGCCCTGCAGCTGGCCCTGCAGATGCTGCACTGCTACCGCATGCTCTGCAGAGCCCAGATGGGACGGGTATGGTGGCCGGAGTGGGCGCGCCATACCAGCCGCCTGGCTGGGCACAACTGCGGCAGCGTGTTGCCCTTGCGCAACAGGGTCGGCAGGGGCGGTGGGGGAGGCCTGCCAGGGTGACCCCAAATTTGACATGGAGGCTGCGAAGGGGTCACCCAGCAACGGTTCGTCCTCGGCCAACCCCATCAACAAATCGTCCAGGGCAGGAACTGCAGGCAAACAAAGGGTGGAGGGCAAGGGCGTTGGGCGTGAAGGGAGGGGTGGACTCTGGCTTCAAAGGTGAGCAGGGTGGTCCCAAGTGGGACAGCTGGCTGCCAGGCTGGCTTGCTGCTTAACAAGCTCAGGCATGGGTGGGCTGTGACCAGTACATGAGGCGGCAACGGTTGAACCAAGAACTATAGGGCAGCAAACCACCAGAGGGTTCAGCTCACCGTCATCCAGATCATCAAGGCCGGGCAAGTCGAGGGGCAACGGGGCCTGGTCCGCAGGGGCACCTTGGGAATGCGCTGCGCCCCCCCATGGCTCGCCAGCCATACTGTGCAGCGAAGAGTGTAGTGTTTGCTGCTGCTGCTGCATTGGTGGCTGCTGCGTAGGAAGCAGCGGCCGTGCAGCCCCAGAGTTGTTCTGGCTGTCACCGACAGACGCTGTGTGTCCAGCAGCGGTGCGGGGCTGCTTGGGAGGCAGTCGCGGCGACGCCGCATCCTTGTCAGCCTTGCGCTTGCTGTTCCGCGGCGATTTTGCAAGTTGGTCGACGAACTGCTGCTGTAATGTAAATGGGGACGACTCCCGGGGAGGGGTCTCCCTTGGATAACCAGCCGAGCCTGAGCCAGTTAGGGTCACCGGCCATGGTGCCAGGGGCGCTGCAGCCCGAGGGGCCAGTGCGGCCCCGCTGTCCAGGGAGCCACCGGCTTCTGGGCTGCTACACTTTTCCCTTGCCAACCCCAGGCCATGACACCCTCCAGGGAGTGACTGCCGCTCATGCGCCACTTCCGCAACGGAGTGCTGCCTGCAGGAGGAGGGGCGAGGGCCACTGTAAGATCGCGGAATGCAATAATCTGGCCGACGAACCCGCCTGGGCCGTAAACAGCAGGTTGCATACATGTTGAGCTTGTGCCTTCTCCCGGGCCAGGCCTGCGTCCTGAAGCGCCACGAAAGAGATCGTCTTGCGCTGCAAGAGTCCCTGCAGCGCTTCTGGCGCGGAGATTGCAGGGTTCCCCCGCGCACGAGCTCAAGCCGGAAACAACACAGGCCAGATGGGCGCCGGTGCGATCTTAACAAGAGTTAGAGGCTTTACGAAAGATCAGAACCAGTGCATGAAACAGCAGCTCAATACAACCGCTCCAGCGCGCTGCTATGACACGCGTCCCGCAGGGCGGCTGTCCCGCCTTGATTGCCCGGGACACTCTAGTTCCACACACCAAACATGATCACGACGTATTGTGAGTACACAACCCTGTTACGCTAGTCATCTTTGCACTGGCGTAGCTTCCCTCATAAGCACACTGCAAGGATGGCGGTGGGTGCGAGCTTGGAGTCATCCTCGTTCTGCCGTAGATTGCAATGTACCTTAAGCAAGATGCATACCCCGTGGGTGGACAGCCATCTGCATCACCAGGCTTGCCGCCGCTTGTTGACCGGCTGGCCGACCGTCTCACCTGCACTGTTGTGTTATTGGCTGCAGGGCCTGCCAGAACGAAAGCCCGACCACAGCCGCTTCCGCGTGATTGATGTGGTGCCGGAGGGGGAGGCGGATGCCGAGTTTGAAAAAGCCGTGCAAGACGTGAGCTCCTGCGCGGTGCCGCTACGTGCCTGCCCTCTGTTCTGTTGCTTCCCAAGCCAGTGAGGAGCATGTTGCGGGAAGCATGCACGCTACTGAACAGCAATAACAAACAAATTCTAGGCTTTTTACCACAGCATGTTGGGCCCCTGGCTTTCATCTTTTGCAGGTGCAAGATGCGCAGGCAGGGATGCGCGGCTGGCTTTTTGCCAAGGTGATGTTGATGGTGATATTGGGGTGTTGCGCGTCCTGCGTCAGTACACCTGACGGGGCTGATGCCTGCTGCCGTGCAATTATAGGGGGCAAGGCAAGCAAAGCAGCAAGGGTGCCAGGTGCGCATGCGGCCCCATCGTCACAACCCTTCAGTGCAGGGCGCCTTTGACAAAGGCGATCTGCTCTACCTGCGAAATGAGGAGGAAAAGCGGAAATATGTCGAGCAGGAACAGGAAATCAATGAGCGGCAAGCGGTGAGATCCTGCCAGGGAGCATGGGTGCATATGTCTGCCGCTCACCCTCGTGGCGCTTCGCCAAGCGCTGCATGCATTGAGTGGGTGGGAGCATGTATGTTCTGCTTTGCTTCATTCTGCTGCCACCCTGCTGAGTGCTCCCCCCATATTTGGTCTGTGGGTTGCTTGTTCAACCTTTCTGATGCCCCCTGCGACTGCTGCAGTTCCTCCAGCAGAGGGCTCGCCTAGAGGAAGAGGAGGAGGCACGAGCGGCAGCGGCGGCTGCGCGCGCTGCGGTGGCAGCGGCTCGGTTGCGGCAGCAGGAAGCTGACAAGTGAGCTGTGGCTGCCCCTGCAATTGTTGTGTGCATCAAGTAATGGGCGAAGGACTGTGCTAACAATGCTGCAATAAGTATTTGAGGCTGGTGGCTGTCCTCCATGCAGAAGGAGGAAGTTTGTCCCAATTGTGCGTGTAAAGCCGGCAGCAGCTGGGGCAGCACGGCAAGCCAGCCTTGGAAGCGAGCCAGGAGGCGGGGGGGCTGCAGAGGGACCAGCTGCGAAGAAGCAGCGGATAGACAACTCTGAGGGGCTTGGCAGCAAAGAGGCAGAGCAGCAGCAGCAGCACGACGGCAGCGATAGCAGCCAAGGGGGCTTGGGTGGGCTGCTAGGAGCTTACGGCAGCGACACAGACTCGGAGGGCAACAAAGAGGCAGCAGCAGAAGCAGAAGTAGCGCCAGAAAGCCTGGAGAAGCGGTAGAAGCCACTCTTCCAAAGCCTGCTGCACTGCGCTGCTCTGGGTGCAGCCAGTGTTTGGACCTGCAGGCAAGTGTTGCAGTGGCTCGGTTCCCAGCCTGTACCGCCCCTCACTTGCCGTGTATCCACATGCTATCCAACCATAATTGATACCATCCTTAAAAAGCACTATTTTTGCTCCTTATATTATTTTTCGGTTTTGACCCCAGCATATGACATTGATCACCGCACTCTGCCATGTCTTAGCAAGTCATCTGCTTCACACGTGTCTGCTGCAATCTCACATGAACAAGCACACCACTCAAGGCCCATATCAGTTCCAACGTGTCCTTACCCAAGCCTACGATGGGGTACAAGGGCTGCTGTGGGACTCTGGTACAAAGTACTACAAGTGAAAGATACATGTATGTAAGTCAAAGCTTTGAAGGTGCAGTGGTTGTATTTTGCAGCTTTACTTGGTCGAAGTGAATAGTTGGAGTTATTCAAAGTGCTTTATGGTATGGCAGGAACCGACTACTGCCGGTGCTGCTCCACAGCTCCTCATGTGTAAAGCGGTCGCAGCAGTCCACATAGAGCCTGCAGTGTGTAGCCGCACTGTGCAGGTCAACATGGCGCATCAACACGCCTAGCAGCATACTGCAGCTGCTATCTGCACCTGACAAAAGCAGCCACCACATGGGAAACATGCCAGAAAGCCGTCAATGCTTGCACAACTTCATGTCGCTCAGCAGCAGCAGCACAAGCAGCAACTGCCACCGCACCGGCAGCAGCTTGGGTCAACAGAGGCCGCACACAGCACTGCCGATTCGACAGCTGCCATGCTGCCAGCCACAATGCCAGCATGGTGTATGTCCATGTGCCCCGGACCCCACACGACCAGTATCGCTGCTGGCACTGCCGGAATGTCTGCAGCTGCTGACAATGCTGTTGGTGATGTGTGCTCAGCTGCAGTGCTGTAAGGAGCAGCGTCGTCCAGCAGCCAAACATGCCCCTGTTGGATGCGCTCCTCCACTGCAGGCCAGCCAGCTGGCACCACTTTGTACTCAGCTGGCAGCCAGTTGAATGCATGCGAGCCCTCATCAAGTGAGGCTGCTGCTTGGGCAGGCGACACCACATACGCTGGTAAGGTGTCGCAAGGCTGCTGCTGCTGTTGCTCTTGGTGCTCCTGCTGCTGGTGTTGTGCACTATGCGATCCTGACATCACTGCACGCTGCTGGCCATGCGTGCGGTGATGCCGCAGCCGCACAAGTGCTGTTGACAGCTCTGCCTGCGACTTGCAGCGCCGCCAGCGTGGCAGCAACTGTTGGGCGGCGGGGCTGTTCACCACAGCTGCGGCTTCGGGGTACACAGACAGCATGTTCAATTGCTGCTGGCTGCCATACACTTGACTTGGCGGCCCTTGCTGCGACAACTGCTTGTGTGCAGCCAGCGACGCATCAAATGTCGGCCAGATGACCACCTCACACTGCTGCCGCAAGCCCCGGCGCTCAAACAGGCGCCGCATGACAAGGTTGTTTGGCACTGTCACAGACAGCAGAGCCATCACTCCTGGAAGACGGCGTGCCAGTGACTCTGCCTCTTCCTGCAGGCAAGCTTCAAAGGTTGAAGTGAGCCAGCTGCTTTGTGACGCAGCGGTTGTTACCCTGAAGGCTGTAACCAAAGCTGCATTCAGCAAGCCCCATTCTACCAAGCAGTGCATAAAAAAGTCAAATGCTATTCAAGCCCCATTCTACCAAGCAGTGCATAAAAAAGTCAAATGCTATTGGCAGCCCAGCAACGCCCATCGGCCACAAACCAGAAGCAGGTGCGCCAAGCCGTTGCCCCGCTGCTCCTCCCGTGTGCGAGCTCCCCACAGCCACAGCACGTCGCCCTGCTGCTGACAGCACAGCAAGGAGTCCAGCGGCGCTTGCTGGCCACCCATAGCTGCCACGATAATGTGGGTGCCAGGCTCGTCAAGGGATGCGTTTATGGTGTCTGGCAGGTCATCGGCACCACCGTCTGCAACAGAGCGAACGAGGAAGAAGCAGGACAGCCGGCATGAGGGGCAGTACGGTCCAGTGCCGAAAACAGCTAAAACAGGCGACAGTGCTGCAAGCATGATAGGTTCCTTCTGAACTTACAGACGTCGCGGCAGATGTGCACGACGTCTGCATGGTCCTGAGCTGGGTTGTAGCGGCGCACAGCCACGGCTGCCAAGCCAGACCGCTGCAGCGGTGGCAGTGGCTGCCACCGCAGCATCCCTCCTGCCCGAATTGCTGCGGTGGTTCTGCCTCCTGGGTATTTTAATTCAGTTGTGATCCTGTGTGACAAGATCTCAGGCTGGATGCCAAAACGACAGGCGCCTGCTTTAACGGGCCTGACTTCAGTGATTGCCCTTCTGAAAATGCTGTAGCTATTGTACTCCACTCCCATACGGCTAGAAGTGTAGACACATCATGTTAATTCCCCAGATTTGTGGAGCAACGTTGCAAGTGCCAGCTCGGAGCCACGCTGGCGTTCCCAGAGCGCCAGCGAGATCCCGAGCGAATTGGCGACCATCATCTTGCAACCATCTGTGGTGTGTGCGATGCAAAGTGTTTGCGGTGGATCCATGGCGTCCCGACTGGCATCTCGTACTCACCACGCTTTCAGCAGTAGGCCTAGGGTGAAGGCCAACAGACATTTCTCGATTGGCTCCAGAGTGATATGCGGCAGCCAGCAAGGTTTGAACTCGGGTGGTGCCCGGGAAGACTGTGCCGCCAGCCCTGCCGCACGCAGTCACCGCCGCGCACTGCTATGAAACTAGCTCAATTCCTTGCACAGGTTGTGTAGCAGCCAGGTATAAGTGCACCTCAGAGGGTGGTCGAACTGCTAGGCTGGCTGCACAGCCATTGGCACTGTGCTGCTGTGTGTTGGCTGCTGTGCAGGTGGTGGCCAAGCGAAGAGCGGCTTTCGAGTCTTGGAGCTGACAGGGGCTGTGGTCCCTCAGGTAAACCCTGGCAGTATCTTGAAGGGACCCCTCGTGCTCTTATGTCTGAGCACTCAATGCCATTCCTGGTCATGTGACAGCGAAAGCAGGGGTAAGAAGCAGGGGGGGAGCATGGCCCAGCACAACTTGTGTGGGCTGCGGTTACCCATTCTGACGCCCTTTGTGAGGGTTGGCCTTTGTTTCGCAAACCAACCACCTTGGACTCTCTTTGAGGATGTGTATCTTTCTTTGTCTGTCTGCCAACTTGTAGGGCATGTTGGTGAAGACGGCAAAGGCGGGGTGGCGCACGGCATGGCAGGCGCTGATGACCGAACTGGCGCCACAGGTGGGGTTGGGGTTTTAGGGGTTGAGGTGGGAGGCCGATGGTCCTCCCGCGGCAATAGGTAGGGCCCGTAGGTTTTGCTGGATAGAGCTCTGACTAAAGGGTCGCCGCGACCCATCCCCTCGCCTCCGCCTGCCAGCCGGCTTGCCATATATTCTGTCGAGCACCAACCGCATGGATCAATCAAAACCAACTCTTGGCTGCTTAGTCCCCTCATCTTCTTGGCCCAACCCACTTGTTATGTTCCCGCCCCCTCAACCTGTGTGCGCCCCATGCAGTCCAAGGACGGAACCTACCAGCGCCCCTCCTACAGCTTCCAAGGCAAACTTGGCACCAGCGAGTTCCCATTTGAGCAGGGGCGGTACCACCTGTACGTCGGCAACCCCTGTCCCTGGTGCCACCGCGTGCTGCTGGCGCTGGTGGTGTGCAGGCTGGAAGGGCACATCAGGTGAGTGTCAGCCTTGGCACCAAGTTGGCTGCCGTTTGTACAGCTCGGTTGATTGTACTACCGAGGAAGTTTCAGTGAGCAACGATGGTATGCCCAGCGTTTTTTCAATGTTTTTTTGAGGTTGCCCGCAACTTGGCGTGTTTGGAGAGCTGTACTGACATGTGCTGCTGCATGATGCAATCAGTGCCACCCACCTTGCACCAGTCATCACAACCTGCATACACAATCCTTTTATGGCCGCCTCCTTGTTTTGCTGCCTGCAGTTTTTCTCGAGCTGTAGACGATCCCGAGAGGGCCAGCCGTGGGGGCTGGGTGTTTGACGGTAGAGACCCCGTTTTTGGCTGCCGGGATCTGAGGTGGGACAGAAGCCAGCAGCTCTGGTGATGTTACTGCCTTCACATAGCTGCCTGAGCTACATCTGCACGTTGGAAAGGCGCTACCTACAAACGCACTCACATGCCTGTATCACCAGCAGTGCTCTACTCCGGTTTCCTCACAGTCTGCCCTTGCACACTCCAACTTTCCCAGTGTTCCGTTGCAATCCTGTGGCGCAACAATGCAATCATCTTGCCACGTTCCTGTGTGCCGGCTGACCACAGGGAGGTTTACGACCTCCTGAGCCCTGGGTTCACGGGCCGCTGCACCGCCCCGTTGCTGGTGGACAAGAAGGGTCGGCGTGTGGTTTGCAACGAGAGCTCCGTCATCACACGCAACCTTGCTGAGCTGGCGCTGCCACCCAATGCCAGCAGCCCAGGCAGGACCACCACTACGAGCAGCGGTGACGGCAATGCCAACGGGGTTGATGGCGGCACCAGCAATGCAGTGGAGTTGTATCCGCAACAGCTGCAGTCGGAAATTGACCGTTGGAACGACAGGATCTACGACTCAGGTGCGCGCGGGGGGAGAGGCAGGGGCTGTGACGCAGACAGAGCCCTGTGCTTGTTCTGACCCTGCTCCAGTTGCGGCATCAGTGGGTATCAGCAGCGCCTGCTATTTGCAGATGAGCAGTGATCTCTAATTTGGCCCCCGTTCACCTGTGGTGCCAGCGCTGCTCCCAACCTGTGCAACCAGAACTCTTCGGTAGTTGTGCTGAGTGTTGCTATTGCCGGCTGGGCTTGCTTGTCCGCATTCCTGCGCCACTGCAGTGAACAACGGTGTGTACAAGTGCGGGTTCAGCACCACCCAGAGCGGGTTTGAGCAGGCAGAGGCGCAGCTGTTTGCAACTCTAGATGAGCTGGAGGCAGTGCTGAGGTGGTGTGATGTGATGTGCCGCGCTGTGCTGTGCTGTGCTGTGCTGCTTCAAGGGGTCCAAGCCACGCAATGCCACGTCAAAATGCAAGGTGTTGTGATGCCGCATTTGTCCCACACATGGTCGGCCCTTGCTGCAGCTCAACACAACGGATGCCCCCTACTGAAATCCGAAACCAACCCTGTCCTGCTTCCCCTCCCTGTTCTTTTGTCTCCTCCTGCAGCCGGCAGCGGTTTGTGTGCGGCGATCGCTTCACTGAGGCTGACCTGCGGCTGCTGCCCACGATGACCCGGTTTGACTCCGTGTATGCCACGCTATTCAAGTGCAGCAGGCGGCGGGTGGCGGACTACCCGCACCTGCAGGCCTGGCTGCGGGATGTGATGCAGCTGCAGCTGCCGGGGAGCGGCATGCAGATACCGGTAGGTGGCTTAGCGGGTTGCACGAGAGTGTGGGGGGGTAGTGGGTGGGGGGGGCGCGCGCGCGCATTTGGCTGTCTCTCTGAGGCAAAGGAGGCTCACTCTGACGCGTTGCTGCTCTGTTAATTCCTGGAGTCTCGCTTCGCAGGCGCGAGGCACACTGGCTCAGTTCCTGCCTTTGGCTGGCTAGCAACGGGTGCATGCTTGGGCCACACTCCAGGCATCACCTTGGGCTTGGCTGACCATGCCCCTACTGATTAGCTTGCCTCTCTCTCATTGCAGGATTGTTTTGATCTGGAGGATGCGCGGCGCTCCTACTTTCAGCAGTTGTTTCCCCTCAACCCCTCTGGAATCGTGCCCAGTGGCCCGACGGCAGCAGACTTGGGATGGGACCGACCGGCGGGGCGGGGCTCACAGCGCTTTGAGGATGTGTTTCACATGAAGATGTGAATGGGCGCCTTTTTAAAGATTTTACACTCGAAAGTGCCTGTCTGAAGGTGCCATGCCCAGGAAGAGAGTAGCTCCTACGAGTGGTGCACCACGCTGTGCCTGCCCGCATGCCGCCGCATATTTAGGGGCGGCCTCCGACCGGCTCCCTCCCCCACTCCGCCATCAGCTCCCCGCCTTCCGTGCAATTTGCCGCCCCCCCATCACCCAATGACGCAGCAGGAGCAGCAGCAGATGCCGCCAAGTCTGCGTGCGTCGCAGCAGCACTGGAACAGGGCGGGGAAGCAGGTGTGGTGCTCCCCTTTCACCGCGGCGGCCAAAGAAGAGTGCTATCAAGGCGCTAAAGAACTATCCCAACGCGGGCTACAACAACAACAATTTTGCTAGATGCGAGCCGGTCAGCAGCAACCATAGGTGCTGTGCAGAGCGCAGGTGAGCGTCCCGCGCCGGCCGCTCCGGCTCGCATGCCCTGCACCTGGGAGTGCCATCGTAGCACCCGCCCCTCTCCCGCCATGGTCGGTCACTGCAGCTTTGACTGCAGCCGACGTATGGTCGCCTGTTACGCCATTAACATCACAACACCTTTTCAATCATGTACCATGTCTCAGCGAGCAGCCAACCCAACAACGGGCAGCCCAGCGGGTCAACCCACCCACCATGCAGCGCCTGACCCTCTGCCTTCCGTGCCGTGACCTGGCTCCACACCCGTGCCTTGTCGCTGCAGGCTGCTGGACACCTGGGTTGCTGCCGCGCGGCGGCATGGCGTGCCGCAGCACAAGGTGGTGGCTTGGGTGCGGCGCAAGCTGGGCCCTGCTGTGGTGGTGCTGCGCTTCCGCGGCGACGGGCAGCTGGGTGTCTCCATCCCCTGTGTGCTGTGCCAGCGCGAGTTGCAGCGCTTTGACCTTCAGGTCTGCTGCAGGCTGCCGGACGGCAGCTGGTTTTCAGGCCGTGTCACCGATCCGGGCGCCCCGGTTCCTACCCTGACTAGCGGTCAGCTGCGGCAGCTCAACCGCTGGCGCCCCTCGGGAGGCAGCGAGCAGGCGGGGCAGGGCCAGCCCAGCAAGGCCTGTGACGACCACAGCAGGCACCAGCGCCAGAACCCGCAGCCTGCTGCGCAGCCGGGGCGTCAGCCGCCTACCTCCCCGCCCACATGCCCGAAGAGTCGCGGAGGCAAGAAGAAGCAGAAGAAGAACAAGTCCGTTCCACGCTGATATTAGCAGCTTACAGCACCCTGGGCAGCATGCACGCCACCTCTCCCTAAACCCCACTGCCAGCGCCACCCATGTCGCAAAGCGGAGTGTATTCATGCTCCATCGTTGGCTGCATGCGACATGTCATGCTTTCTCTTGCCCAACCGATACTTTATGTTGTGTTTGTGTGTACCTTTAGCTCACTGTACCGCCTCCTCTCTATCCCCTTGATTAGCTGCGTGCACCTCAACCCAAACGCTTCTTCCTGGCTCAGCTCCCGGCGGTGTGCCGCTGGCTTGCTGCTCCCACACTTTGGCCGTCTCACCACCGACAACCCTCGATACATGTCTCTTGCGACTGTAATGGGCACCTATTCAACAAGAAGGATAGTTGGTGAGGGAGCCGGCTGGTTGCATGGTGGTAATCGATGGTTGTCTAAAACAGGTGGCTACGGTTTGCACGAACTACAGAGTGGCGATTACAAGAGAGGCAGCACGGCGCTGTGACAGGTGACGGCAAGAATCAAAATGAAATGGGTTGGGACAGGGTGCTTGCCGGTTGAGACAGACGCGAAGCAAGGCAGCAGCAAGCAAGGGACACAGGAAAGTGCAGGAGGATGACCTGTGAGGCCAAACTGGCTACAAGTTGGTGAGAGCTGCCGCAGCGTTGCCGTGCAGGCTGCCATCTGCGGTGCTTAGGTGCTGGGAGCGGGATGAGCTATTCACTTAATGTACTGAGACACCCAGCGGAAGCCCTCGCCTGCAGCAGCATTAGCAGCCGGCGTGACAGGCGATGGCCGAGGTCAGCCGTGGTGCAGCCTCCCATATGCGAGGGTGGTGGCGGATATTGAAATCAACGCACCAATGCGTAGCTTGGCAGGTGTAAATTGACATCAAAGCCAGGCTAGACACAGCCAGTTGTCCCCAATCTGCGAGAAGTGGCCCCATGCATACCAACCAACAGCCCCCCACACACACACACACACACGCACCGTATCCCATGCGCCGCACTACGGAGCACATGAAAATCTCCACGGGCCTAATGCCGCTCTCCTTCAGGTCCACCTTGCCCTTGCCAGTGGTCATGTTGGCCAGGCCTAGCGCGTAACGCAGCTCATCCTCTGCACCCACGGGGGCCACGCAGGGGCGATGTGTGTGACGGCAGCAAGGGACAGACAGGGGTGGGGCGCGCGACGTGTATGACAACAAAAAGTGGACTGTTTGTGCTTCAGCAGCATTACCAGCAGCTGGTCTATGGTGCAAGTGGCAGCGTAGGGGCAACACGATGCAGCCCACATCCCTACAGCCTGCCCAGCCCTTTGGGCCACCAGCCCCTGCTGCTACTTGCAGCAAACCGCACCCGAAGCCGCCGAGGGGATGTCAATCTTGTTTCCCAGGATAAGGAATGGCACATCGCTGAGCCCATCATCACTCAGCAGGGAATCCAGCTCCTTCTTGCTCTCCGTGAACCGCTCGCGGTCTGCTGCATCCACTAAAAACACAATCGCATCCACCTGCAGCAGCACAACAGGAGCAACAGTGATGCTCGCATCAGAACCCCGATGTACACATGGATACGCTTGGGAGCGTGGCATGCTGCTTGGCGCTGTGGGTGCTGTGGTTGTTGCAGGCGCGGGTCAACTTGCCAGAATTGGCATCTCCCGTCAAGCTGCCAACCAATTGCAGCAGAAGCAGGGGCTTGCGCTACTGCAAGTAACTGTTTGGCCACTCCCAACCATGAGGGATATTGTGGGGGGTCACCAGCATCGCTGCCTGCTGCCTCCTAGCTACAAACAGCCCCACAACAAGCGTTGGTGCAGCTGAGCGGTAGGTGAGTTGGTTGAATGGCTGCAGCGCCAACCTTTGCATAGTAGTCTTTCCACACCCGCCTCGCGATTTCGTGGCCGCCAAGGTCAAAGGCCTTGAAGTTGATGCCCGCCATTTGCAACTCCTGCATGGCCACGAGCAGCAGAGCAGCAGCAGCAGTGGTGGGAGCATGCTGGCATGGGCCAGAGCAGCCGTTTCAGCGAGGTAAAAGTGGCAGGCCCCAAGCACCTCGATGCGCAACAATTCAGGACAGCTCGATGCATGGTAATTTGAGCAAAGCAAGAACGTGCAGGCAGCATCAAGGTGTTGCAACAGAGGCATGCTGGCCCCTGGGCTGAGCAGGCTGCTTCCCCCCGAATCACCTCTGATGTGGGGTACTGCGTGGGCTGGTGCTGCGCAAGGCGCTCATCTTTGAGCATGTGCATCAAGGTAGTCTTGCCCGCATTATCCAGCCCCAGGAACAAGATCTTGGCATTCTTGTTAGCTGCAGACACAACACGGGCGAAGCAAAGAGGGCTGAGTTACGGTGGAAGACGCGGTGGCGGCCGGACGTCACGGGAGTGCTGTTGCAACCGGGTATTGCGGGCAGCCGCTCCGCCACTGCCAACTGTGCGGCTTACCTAGCCCAAGAGAGTTAAGTATGCTCTGAAACCTGCGGGCAGCGGCCGAGAAGCGTGGGTGCAGATTGTCGAAGCCCGCTGACGGGGCGATCGGGGCTGCCAATCCCCCGGCCTGGCCCAAACCAAGGTCTGCAGCGTTGCTGCGCAAGGAAGACGGGCCATGCGAGCCCGGCGTCGTGGCTGACCGACGAGTTGGTCTTTGCACTCACCAGTTCCAGATGAAAGACATACTGCCGATCAGATCCTTGCACCGTTAGGTGTGCTAGCACGCCAAATCGAAGAGCGCCGACCAGCGACGTGCAAGTCCCAGCTCCCCGCCCTCCAGGCCTAAGTAATCTATTACCGTAAGGTCAGCAGTCTAGACTGACGAGCTGGTCTGCAAAAAGGCACATCCGACACGCCTGGTCGACTTTGGAGCTGACCGCCGGGTCCACTAGAAAGGTGCTGCCTGGCGGTGGCATTCAATGGGTGGCACTTACACTGCTCTCATGAATCAGCTGCGGTATGTTGCGCTGTTTGATTACTGACAACTAACCAGCAGCACGTTCGGTGTTTTTTCNTGGGCCAGTCCACGGGAGAGTCGGAACGCGGCAACAAGCCCAGCGAACCTGTATGCAGCAGGTCTAGGTAGAATGGTTATCAATTTGGTTACATGCCGACGTTTCACATTACAATAACACTCCAAAGCTTGCAAGAAACTAGGGCTAATCGTGCAGCCAAGGATACCGTGTGTATAATGATGAGGAAGAAGTAGCCTGTGCATGAACAGCGGTCAACATGGCATGCACAAACCAGTTCAGCAAAAATAGACAGAGGGACAGTGAGGTGCAGGGTCCATTAAAGTTGAGGATGCCGAGCAAACACTCTTAAAAGAGCGCAGAAACAAAAGCAAAGTAGTTCGAAGCTGTTGCGCTGAGTACAAGCGCTGGGTAATGCACAGTCAAGCTTTACCTACATTGGGGCTTCATTCCTAAATTAGCTTGCCGTGCAGCTATGTGGTGGCACATACAAGCACTGCCTATAAACAAGGTGATCGGTGACAGAATTGCTTGCCAGCAATCCGTCAAAGCCTGCAGTGCGGTTGCACCGCGGGCCGGGTCACTACAGCCTCTATATTTCCATGAGGCTCCGAGGTTGCCACGTAGACATCGTCCTCAAATTTAGAGGTGACAGGGGCCACCGGGAGGAAGTGCAGGTTGGGCATGTTGAGGAACACACTTTCAACCTCCTCCACCCTGCATCATAGGAGGGTTTACCCAACAGCCAGACACCAATTCAGCCAGCAGAGGCGGTGAAGGGAGGGGAGAGGACAGAGAACGCAAGCTATGGCCACTAAGCAGGGCCCTGAGGTGCAGCAGCAAGGGTAGTCAGACAATGCGCAGAATGCCTAGCTGACACAGACGGCACCACCTCAGGCAGGCAGGCAGGCGAATGTGTGGACAGGCAGGAAGGCAGGCACACCTGCCAATGGCTTCCTGCCCCATGCGGAACAGTGTGTACTGCACGGATGGGCTGTACACACCGCCCTTGGCGGGCCCGAAGAAGGCAGAGCAGAAAGCCTTCTTGACAGCAGCGTAGGCGGCATTGTAGCAGGGTGGCGGGCGGGAGTACCTGCAGAGACCAAGGTGCATGGGGATTGGGACGGCGTGAAAACCTGAAATTGTGCTTGCCACTAATATTGTTAACATGCTGCAGGAGGACCAATAGAGGAGTGCAAGTGCTCTCAGGCGCAGCAACAAGCTGGGTGCGTAGTTGAACCACTGCTGGGCTCACGCAAGCTACAAGCTATCCATGCCCCTCAATCTTCCCGCCCGAGGAAACCCACAACTGAAGCTACCGGCTGCTGCCCCGGTGGAGCACCATAAAAGCGAAGCAGAGCTAGTCGGGTCAGCGCTAGCACTATGGGTTGCATTGACACCCAGGTTTAGTACATTCAATGCTCACTTCCAAGTGGCCGACACGCTGGTTGCTACAAGTCGGTCGGTGACGTCCGGCAGCGTGGTAAATTTGTCGTGAAGGAACCCCACATAGCCGCTCTGCGTTGTCTTCAGCACCTGTGAGGAGGATCGGCGAGAAGGTCCAAGTAGTTAGACAGAAGAAATGAAGGATGCAGATAACCAATGGTGTACAGGTCAAGGGAGGGTGAAAAGGTATTCAGGCAGGCAGAAAGCGGGTATGGGACAGGTGAAGGGCATCGCTGACCAAACAAAATAAACAGCAGGCTCCAAGGCAGAGGTGAGGGCTCGCTGCTTTTCCGCACATGTAACAGCTAAGTTGTAACTCAAGCAGCAGCAAGCAGTGCCTCGAGCACACAAACTGCGGACGCAGGCCAGCAGCATTTGCAGGCCCCAGCATGCACAACACGCTTTTTGGAAGTGCTTGCCTTGAAGTTCTTCAGCCCCGCAGTGACTTCAGTCTTTCCCTGGTTGTCATGCGTGACGTAGGCAGTGCGCACCTCCTCGCCATGCTGCGTATAACCATGCTCATGCAGCTGCCCATCTACATCCAATCGCTTCCAAGGCATCATTTCCACTGCATCAATAGACAAGACAGCGATGTCAAGGGCCGACGGGGAGTTACCCGGCAGACCGGCAGGGCAGGACGCTCAGCAAGGAGCCGCCAATATGGTCAGCCCACCGCCGTAGCCACCGACGTAGTACGCCTTGGTCTACAAGCACCCAGCTGGGGTCCAGAGTGTTTTAAAACAGAAAATGCAGGCCAGCACTCTCACTCAATCCTCCGGTAGACCTCGAAGCCCTGTGCCAGCCTTGCGAGCAGCATCGAAAGGGCTCACCCAGCACCTTTGCCTTCCAAACCAGCGGGTAGTGCCGCACAAAGTGCTGCGCCAGCGCAATGCCAAACTCCTCGGGGGAGCACGGGCTGGTGAACTGCAGGCAGGCAGGCAGGCAGGCAGGCGGGCAGGCAGGTATGGCCACGTAATCAATGATGGCCAACAGCTAAGGCAGCATGAACACGCCTTATTATCAGGTGGGGATTCTGTTTGCGAAATACCCCTCAGGCAGGCAGCGAAGTGCAGCGCTGAATTCATGTGTCCTTGGTTCGATATCTGACTTATGGGCAGCTTGCGTGGGCTGACCTGCTTCGCGACATAGTAGACCGCATTCTTTTGTGTGTCAGTGGCTGTCATGCCGCGATTCGACTCGGTGTAGTAGGCATGGGCCATGTCCGACTCCAGCATTGTATACACATTGTACTCAACAAAGTGGTGCACTGTGGATAGCAGTTGGCGGCAGGCAGCGTCTGAGGGGTGCGTGCTGCGGGTAGGGTTAAGGGCGAGCGCTGCGGGCCAGAATTGGCATTCCTTCCAATACGGGTCTCCAACTGGGCGTGGCAGCGTGCCAGGCGCAGCAACTGGATGAGTGGCAGGGATGGACGATGAGAGCCTACTCAACCGCCTCCAGTCTGCGGGCCCTACTGGCAGCGGCGACCCCTGGCGGCAAAAAGCAGCCCACTCACCGCTCCCTTGCCGCCACACTCTTGCTACCCTAACCCGCGATTTGCCGTGCTGGTGCAGGGCCAGCTCGGCCTTTGGTTGGGACGCAGCCATTCTGCCCCTGACCCGCGGGCAGCCGAGACAAGGGCACGGCTTTCACACTGCTTTCTGGGTAACAGTCGATGTTGCAAAACGGAATTGCGCAAGAGTGAACGAGAGGGTCGACGCGCATCAAAGCCACGGCACGCAGCCAGGTCAGGTCCGGGCGCCAAGAAAGTGCTGCCGAAAGAGAGCTTGTGGACTTGCATTGCATACCCAGCAACGATGACAAAAGCCACGCAATGGCCAACCGCAAGGAGCAGTCCAATCCTTAACCAGAGCTGGGCGGAGGCGGCGCCCGTGTACCGCTGCGCGGTTGCTGAAGCACTGACTGCAAGAGCCATATTTGAAAGTCACCCGCCCTGTTCACTCAAGGGAATGGCAAGAGACACACATGAGCCATCTGTGCGCCAGGTGAGCGGTCCAGCAGCAAACTGAGGCATCCATGCCCGCCGCATGTGCCGACTTCGGTTGGGTCCGCTGCAGTGCAACACCCGGTCGCTTGTCAGAACCGCCGTGCCTGCCTGTACCTCCAGAGGCAAGCCAGGTGCCTGCTGATTTGCGTCAAATCGACCCTGCTGTGCCTGCCGCTGCCCGCAAATTGGTTGTTGCTGCTGCTGAGCTGCTCCTTGCGCAGGCAAAGCTCCAACCGCTGCCGCTTGGGGTCCAAATGCCACCGACAACTGGCTGCCAGGCTGCACCACCAAGCATCCATTGTGAGTTGATACATCATCCAGGGCACACCAGACTGCATCGTGGGGCAGGCATACACACTTTACCATGCAGGGATGCTCTGTTGGCAATGTGCATTCCACCATGACCAGTCCGCCAAAAAAAACAAAACAAGCAGCGACACATGGAGGCACAGCAGAGCACACCATAAAACACCACATCGCAGGACTGCAAAAGGAACAGCATATCACTTCGCAGTCCTACCACAATTCAGTCTGCCGTCGGCCCCTACCAACACCCAGTCCGTCATTTTGAGCCCGGGTTGCCTCACCCGAAATGTAAGGTCTGTAATGCACTTCACTTGAGCGGCACCAATCAGAGTCACGATGCCACTGGAAGGCAGAGAGGCTGGTGCCCGGCGGCTTCAAGATGTACTGGCGGGCAGGCAGAAGGAAGGGCATGGCAGATCTTATATCGTACCCCATGGATCACAACAGCTTCACCAGCTTCTCCGTCAACACCAAGCAGCCAGTAATAGCTGTGGCACGTGCTGCAGGACTTCCAACATCCCCTGACATTATACAACAACTTTACAAAGCACGCAGCGCACCTGATCATTGAAGAGCACGGCCTGAGGCCCCAGCAGGCTCAGCATTAGCTGCGTGACTTGCGATTGAAACAGGATGTTCCACACACCCGCCCGCAGCGGCCACCGGCTGCGTTGAGTCTGGTAGGCAGCGTTACAACAACGCAACTTGTCAGGACAGGCGCGACCGGGGATGCTTTCGTATATGCAGCTCGCAGTTGCCTCCCGTCCCCACATGCTAGCGCTGGCGTGCCAATCGCCATCCGCAGCTGAGGCGGCATGTGCATGCTCCTCCGCCAGTTCAAACAATGTGTCCGCCTCCTGAAGTGAGATGAAGAGAATTGGTTTGTAAACGGGCTGCAAGCACCAGCAGTCAACAAACCCACTGGTCATGCAAGTGAAGCAAAGGGAGCCGCCACTGCCGTCGATCCCATCGCACAGCGCTGGCTGTGAATGACTCCCAATCGGCCTGCACGATGACCGAGCTCCTACCAGCCTCAGTTCTTCCAACTGGGGCTCTGTCAGAAAACCGTTCAGCACAGAAAACCCGAATTCCTTCAGCTCTCGGGAGCACCTGGCCGCAAATGCATCTATGCTCTCCATCAATCTTTCAATGATTCTGCTTGGACGCAACAGCCGTGCGTGCAACCCCATGATGTCAAACTTTGAAGAAAAATTGTATAGCACACGTGGCAACGAAAACCCTACGGTAGAAGGGCATTCGGCACCAATTATTGCGCATGCGCCGTCATGTTGATTTGATGCCTGCAAAAGAGGGCCCCGGAATCATCGATCTCGCTAGTTGATGGCTTGGAATTGCTGTTCCGGGCGTCGCAGTCCATTGTTGGCAGCCAGCATCACTGTTGTGGCAATCTTGGCGATCTACAGGACTGCCATGGCCAGCACTGTCGCTTTTGCTGGTAGCCTAGTAGGACCAGTGGCACAGGCGTTACATGCGCCGCTGCGCCGCCACGACCACTTCGCTGATCGTGCAGAGAGGCTGCTGCGGCAGCTAAGCCTGGATGAAAAGATCGCACAAATGAGCACCAGTGCACCTGCTGTCACCCGCCCCGGTGGGAAGCAGCTCATCCCGGCATTTGAGTGGTGGTCCGAGTGCTTGCATGGCGCCAAAGTGGACGACCGTCGTGAGCATGGTGCCACCATATTTCCACAGGTTTGCAAAGAGTGGCCCTCCATCATTTGAACTTGACGGTTTTTGTAGTCACTGAAGCTGGCAATGTAGCGTTGACCTGCTCGTCAGCTGCAGGATTGCATTCTCTGTCCACTCTCCCTGGCACTCACAAGCCTCCTGCACTCCAGCCCACCCACCCCTCGTGCTCTTGCTCCGGTTACAGCCCCTTGCGCTGGCGGCCACTTTCAACTCAGACCTGGTCGGCAAGGTGGCCTCTGCTATTGGCGACGAGCTGCGTGCCATGAGCAATGCGGCACAGGAGCAGGGGCAGGGGCCGAGGTGTGTGTGATGCCACGAATCCTGGCAGGATGAATGCGGAAAGTACGGTTGCGGCCCCAAGTGACAGGGTCTTTCTCATCCTTTGCAGCCTCTCCAATATTGTGCTATTCCGTCATGATACCTTCTCAGCAGGATGACCAATTGTTTTGGGCCCAACATCAACATATATCGGGACCCGCGGTGGGGGCGAGGCAGTGAGACATATGGGGAAGATCCGGAGCTTACAGGGGATATTGCAAAGGCAGTTGTGCGGTGAGGTTTGCAACAGTACAATGTCGGTTGGAAGGAGAAGCTGTGATGCATCACAGCAGGACAGGGTGGTTTGTTGGCCATAGCCTTTATTTAGTGAATGAACTGGAGGTTGCACACTGTGTCCCGACTCATGGCATGACCTTGCAAGCTGCCATGCCCTCGCTTCACGCCTTCCCGGTCCATCTGCGCAGTTTGGTGCGCTGTCACCCCTTTCACACCCACGCAGGGGCCTGCAGGGTAACCATTCCTTCTACCTCAAAGCAGGCGCCACGTGCAAGCACTTTGCCGCTTACTCCTTTGAAGAATGGGAGGGGATCTCTAGATTCGAGTTTGATGCTCATGTAGACCCGAGGTGCGTGATCGGCGCATTGTAGGCGGTTTGGCATGCCCAGCCGCTGCATGCCGCCAGCTTCCTCCACCTTGTGGGTTGATAGTAAGGGCAAGTCCATGTAGGTAAAAGCCATTTGCTGTAGATAGAGTATGCAGGGATGTGCGAGACACGTACCTCCCCGCCTTCCATGCTTGTACCAGCGAGGCGGCAGCTTCCAGCGTGATGTGCAGTTACAACGCCATCAACGGCACTCCCGCCTGCGCCAACACCTGGCTCCTGCGGGATCAGCTGCGGGGAGTCTGGAAATTTGGGTGGGTGATGGAGGCGACAGCAAAGAGCGGCCTGGATTGGTTGCTGCAAATTGCACTTGAGCCAGTGCTCCTTTTTTTGGCTGGCAGGCAGCTTAGTGATTCTTGCTGCCACAGTGCTCAACATCAGGCAGGTAGGAACTAGCTGCGCATCATCTGTCTGCGTATTTACCACCAAGCTGAGTTGCAGGGGGTTTGTGGTGAGCGACTGCGGGGCCATCAACAGCATCACAGGTGCGACATCACGGGACAGGCAGCTGGGCGTGGTCAGTGGCCTTCCTATTGATTCCCCTCAATAACTGTTTTTCTGC
The DNA here is from genome assembly GCA_019693395.1 of Ettlia oleoabundans. Taxonomy (NCBI): domain Eukaryota; kingdom Viridiplantae; phylum Chlorophyta; class Chlorophyceae; order Chlamydomonadales; genus Ettlia; species Ettlia oleoabundans. Next base: position 2,317 of record JAAMXP010002370.1, on the reverse strand, counting down.
TTACCGCACGTGCAGAGCACCATGAGTGGGTCGCCAGCCATGCACAGGGATTTGCCACTGCCCTCAAGGCCGGCACCGACCTGGCTTGCATGGACTACAGCCACATCAGGTGCGCACGTGTGGGCTGCAATATGAAAGATTTGCTGGGCAGGCATGGCACAGCAACAGCTTAATCTGCAATTGTGACGCTACTTGCTTGGCACTTGCCAGCTAAAAGCATCACTTTGAGCCAACCTGAAGGCAATTCAGTGGTTCGAACCAGGCGCAGGGTGCCTAAGCATCAGGGCATCGATTGCCACGAGCAATAGCAAGGTTAAGTGCCGATTTCTATCCTCGTTCTTCTCCACATGTGTGCAGGCAGAGCCTAGACCAAGGTCTGGTGAGCAAAGGGGACATTGATGCCGCCGTGCGCCGCCTGCTGCTTGCCAGGTACGGCCCTGCGGCAGCATTTCGAGAACGCTGCTGTGCATGCAATGAGCTTCGCCTATACTGTTGAGCAAGACGGCACAAAACCCAGTCCTGCATCCATTCCAGTTTTAATCGGTGGTAGCTCACGCAGGTGCAAGCTCCTGTGACTCACTCAGGTTTGCGCTGGGGCACTTTGATGAGCCTGGAGATGACAATCCGTACCGCTACATCTCCCCTGCCGTGGTGGGCAGCCGGCAGCATCTGGACCTGGCCCGAAGGGCAGCTGCCGAGAGCATTGTCCTGCTGAAAAACACCCCAGCTGATGCAGCCCCGGAACTGCCAGCAGCAACGGCATCACCGCCAACAGATGCAGCAGCAGCAGGAGGAGCAGCAGGAGCAGGGAATCCTGACGAGCCCCCAGCGGCAATAGGGGGTGCGGAACCGCTGCTGCCTCTGAAGCTGGGCACGCTCCGTCGGCTCACTGTGCTGGGACCCCTGGCCAACCGCTCGGGTGAGCTTGGAGGGGCCCAGCATAGCATGTGTGCCAACCGTTTTGCATGCAGGATCAGAGCCGCAAGGCTGGGGAGTCTGGCCGGCACCCATCAAATCTGTTGTGCAGTGATGATGCAACACTGCCCCCCTCCGGCTTGCATGCTTGGTTGGCCTGGTTCAGAGACCCCTTGTATGCATCCTCTCCCAACTCAACCGACCACTGAACCTGCGGGGCACTTGGGCAAGCTCGCAGAGTATCTACTGGGCAACTACTACGGCTACCCAGCTGAGCCAGTTATCACACCGTACGAGGCCATCCAGCAGCGGGTGGAGGCACACAACCAGCTAGGCAGCAGGGCTGGAGCTGGCAGCGGGGTGGAGCTCGAGCTCCTGACGGGGACAGAAGTGATGGGCGCAGGTGGGTGGAGGGCAGGCAGATGCCGGGAGCGCAGAAGTGATGGGCGCAGGTGGGTGATAATAAGGTGCATGGGCTGGTCGCTGTCAAAGTGCCTGTCCTGCTGTATGCCGGTCTGCCGTCGGTTGCTGTACCTTGGCGTCCTGCCTGCTGCATGTCATCCACCTGCTTGCTCTGCGTTTCCTCACCTGCAGGGGCGGAGACTGATGCAGCGGCGGCTGCTTGCAGGCGCTCCGATGCGTGCATCTTCTTTGTTGGCACAACCATGGTGTGGTTGGCGGCCCAGGAGACCACGCGCTTTGGCACGCTGCCGCTGCTATCACCAGTGGTGGAGGGGGAGGGATGGGACAGAAAGCACCTCACCTTACCCGGCAGGCAGCTCAATCTGATACAGGTGCGGGGCCGGGTCGCTGCCTTGTAGTTGTAAAGTGTCATTGAGTGCAAATGCTGGCAGTAAAAATAGCTGCAGGAGGAGCCAACAGGGATTACAATAGTGTCCAATTGCTGTCATCCTTCCTTCTCTATCGTAGGCCGTGGCCAAGCGCAGCACCACCCCCATTGTCGTGGTGTTGCTGCACGGTGGGCCTCTGGACGTGGAGTGGTTGCAACACAGCCCACGAGTGGCGGCCGTGCTCACAGCCTGGGCACCTGGACATGTGTGCACCCTGTTGTGCTGACTGCCTGAACCCATTGACACGGCAACTTCCTGCTGTTATGCTGAGCCTGTGCTGCACATATGCCCTATTTGAGTGTTAAGAAACCCAGTGTTCTGCCTCACGGCGAGCAGAACACCCTGCTTCCTGTGCACTACATGAACACCACCTTGCTCCCTCCACCACCTTCCACCACCTTGCACTTCCTTGTGCCCTGATTCTGTTTTGCTGCAGGGCGGAGCCGCTGTGGCTGATGTGCTGTTTGGAGATGTGGCGCCAGCAGGTCGCCTGCCAGTCACTTTCTACTTCCAGAACTTCACCCAGCAGTCAGACTTCACGGATATGAGCA